>JAIUZE010001610.1:0-150699 GCA_022085475.1 Heliosperma pusillum
ACGAGTATATGTTCACTTGTTGATAGCTTTTGTGTCACTGGCCTGGGCCTTTTGATCCAAGTCGGGGCATGGCTGCCTATTTCATTTTGGGAATGGAGCCAGCTTAAGTACTAGCCATCTCTGCTTAGGGGGTCGCCTAGTAGAGTTTCTCATGTACGTTTATGTCATGGGACGGGGAATGGAATAGCTGTTGTCGCTAGGTCTGATCAGTCTAGGACTAGGATGTTTTCCTACCTTGTGGTATAGCCTCGAGTTACAGAAGTCGACTATTGACGGTGCTAAGAACTTATGCCTGTTTGTAGAAGTATTTGTCTTGCATGTTTGTATGATTCTATGAGTTTTAGAAGGTGAGATGCAAGCCGGCTAAGATTGATAGAGTTTGGATTAACGGTTGTTAACTGATTCACATGATTACTTGTTGATTAGGGTTTGAGTGTATCATGGCCACGTTACAGGGTAACCTCTGAGCTAGCATACCAGCTTCCCTACCTCTTGTTATATTTTATTATCGAATTCACATGATAGCTTTCATATGATAGGTTATAATGTTAGTTAATTGTGTTTCATAACTATGAAAAGCATATCATATAGGTGTAAGGTTTTGTATTTTTCCATATACATTGCTTTTATGTTATTCATGTTTAATTAAACTCGACATTACGTGGCTGGGAGAACTCGAAGTTACTCCCCACTGACTGTGGCTTCCGTGTTTATATTTAATGCGATCGAACAGGTGGTGATGCATATTTGGTTGGGGTACATTGACGAGCTAGCGAGCGAAGTATTTACCTTGGACCTATATTCGGTTCTTAGATTGTATATTATTATACACTCTTTTATTTCCGTATTTATACGGGAGATATGTCCCCGTCTTGTATATTTCTTTTGTATAATATTATTTCCGTTTTGTAATGAACCTTTTATTTATGACACCTTCGTTATGTATTTTCATATTTTATTTAGTTAAATTATTTTTTTTCTTTCCGCAAATTTGAGGGTGTCACATTTACTGTGGTGTACATTAGTGATTATGATAAAATAAATGTAGCTTCAAAATGCGGTAAAGATAATGTGAGTATTTTGATACGGAAAAATGTCCTCTAAGTTAGCTCATTGTATACTTTTTAAACAAATACTCATTTAAGACGGGTACTATCGATTTAGGTTGAGACGGGTTAAATACATATCAAATAACCCCATTAAATACCTAAGAAACTAAAAGTTTTGTCTTTGTTACCAACATGTAATATTATTTGACCCATCCTAATTTTAAGACGGATAGTTCCCATCGTAAGTAAGACTTATAGTTATTCCTATTATCTCTAACCGGGTAGGATGTTATTTCAAGACGATTCAACGGTCTCCTGTTTGACGAGATGGAAAAAGAATAATAATTTTATTTAAATATATTAGTGATAATAGAAGGTAATGAAGAGGATTTACTCCTATTTGATAGAGCCTTCACCGTTTACTCATCCGTGTTTTTTAGACATTGGATGAAATACTATACCATGATACTGACACATGAGTGAAGGGGTCAACTAATCAACACACAGAATAGCAACTTGAACAAGGCTGAGCCAGATCTGATGGGGGTAAACATGCCTGAAATCCTAAGGCTACAATCAAACCAGGGTCTGCAGCTTATCTTTCATCAATGTTAAGTTATTAAGCTAAAACAAAGTCATGGGGAAGTTTCTCAAATAAAGACTAGAAGTCCGTCAAAAACAGCCATGTAGTCTCATACTCCTTCAAAGAGTTACTTGGTGAAGTTCAAGGAAATTCATGGCTGAAGTCTTAAGTAGTTATGGCTGAGTCCCAAGCAAATAAGAGGATGGTTAAAGGGTCATGGTAGTCCTCATTCAGCCACGAAAACAACAACTAACAAAGTCAAACAAAAAAAATTTGAAGACGAAACCTGCATTACCATCTCAGGAAAAGGATAACCTCAAATTTTTAGTCTGTTTTCTGAACAACAATTTGGCTATTGTGCTCGTCCTTATCAGAAGACTCTTGTATTACCTTTAGCTGCTCATGTAAAGCTCTTTCAACCCTTAAATAATGATTTAATTTAAGGGTAGAGATCTATTTGTAATATCATATATAAAGGGGACTTTGCTGGTTATAACAGGCAGAATTGATTAAATGAAAAACCTAAAGTTCTACTATTAATTCTGTAACTTTTGAATTGCTTAGTTAAGTCCCTTCATAGCATGTGCTAGTGTTGGTTATTAGCTTGAGAATAATTTGATTGTTTATGCCTTGCTTGACAATTGAATTAATCTTGAGATTCACTAAGAATCAGTCTTTTTTTGTATTGCTTAACGATCTGCGTTTTAGGGGGTATCTATCTTTGATCATGTACTGTTATTGAGTCTAGCATCAAAACAGTCAAGACCCCTACTTAGGTGTATCAATTGGTCATCAGAGCTTTGGTTGAAGTTTCCCTTGTGATTTTATTTACCTAACTACTTTAAAAATACAAAATGCGTGAAGAGAGAGTAGCTGATATAGAAACCAGAATGGAAGATCTAGCTGGGGTTGTCACTACCCAGACAAGAGCCTTGGCTTAAATTATAGGGAACCACCACCTGTTTGCAGAAAACATAGGCAGAGGGCGTGAAAGTGGCATTGCACCGCCAGGAGGCAGAGGGAGACCACCAGATGAAGAAGAGTTGTCTTATTTAGACGATTCCACCTTGAGTAGGGCATCAAACACTAGGTTCATAGACATGCACCTCAAGGTAGATATCCCTGAGTTCTCTGGTAGTTTAAATCCTAATGACTTTTTAGAATGGCTAAGAGACATAACAAGCGCATTTGAATACAAAGGCTATAATGATGCCAAAGCATTTAAGCTTGTGATTCTTAAATTGAAAGGGTATGCTTCCCTTGGGCATGAAACTATGAAATGTTTAAGGGTTAGGGAAGGAAAGGAACCTCTCACATCTTGGTCTAAATTGAAAGAGAAATTGTTAGGCAAGTTTGGTTTAAAGACTATACCCAGGATCCGTTCATTAATTTGTCTAAGCTAAAACAAAATGAGAAATCGGTTGAGTCATACTTAAGGGAGTTTGAGCAATTAACATTACAGTGTGACATCAATGGGAAATTTTAGCAAAGGATTGCTAGGTTCATTGAGGGACTAATTATAACATTGTTACAAAGGTTAAAATGCAGCAACTGTGATCTTTAGATGATGTGGTTAACATATCCTTCATAGTTGAAAAACTGGGTAAGGACATAGTTAAGGTGTAACACCCGGAAATGTACCCTATTTTTCTAGTAGAAATATTTTACGAAATCTTTTCAGCGAATTTAAGTTTTAAATTAGCTTTTTATGTTTCGAGTCGAATTTAGAATTTCCGAGTTCGTATTTGGAATTTCTGTGAGATTCCATGAAAATCTCGTTTTAAGGCGAGTTTGACTTTTCTTGACTTTTGAGTCGAGTTTGACTTTTCTTGACTTTTGAGTCGAGTTTGACTTTTCTTGACTTTTGAGTCGAGTTTGACTTTTCTTGAATTTTAAGTCGTCTTTGACTTTTCTTGAAATTTTAAGTCGTCTTTGACTTTTCTTGAAATTTTAAGTCGTCTTTGACTTTTCTTGAATTTTAAGTCGTCTTTGAATTTTCTTGACTTTGGAACCGTCTTTGACTTTTATTGACTTTTCCACTTGCTCACCCTACATATACTCCCTCAAACCCTAACTCCCTCATTTTTCCACTTACCCTTTCTTCCTCACCATAAACACCAAAACCATTTCTTCCATTTCTTCCAAGCTTAGATTCGTCATAGCTCGTTCGTTCTTTGACGGAATTCACGTAAGTTCGTCTTATTCTTCTCCCCTTATCTTCCTCTATCCGTATTGGTAATAAAATTACCGTCTTTCTCGCTTTTTAAATTATCCGTCTTTCTCAAGGTGAAAGATATTCATCTTTTATTATCTAATTGTATGTAGGTGGAGACTAGGAAGGTTTAGAAACCGTTTAAAGACGCGAAAAGGTAACGGTGAAGGGTTACTCGATATCATTTATGTGTTTTACATGCTTTATATGCTAGGATTCGTATTTAGAATACGATAAGTAAGTTAGGAATTATGTTATGGATAATGATTGTTGTTGTTTGATGATTGTTGATGATGAATATTGATTGTTTATAGTTATTAGAGAGGAATTATGAGAATTGGAAATGATAGGATTGAATTTTGTTGAAGGCTCTCGGGTGAAATGGTAACAGAGTATCTCACGGTCGTGAGATGGCATCTCACGGTCGTGAAACCTCATTTCACGGTCGTGAAATACAAGTCACGGTCGTGACTTGCGCAGTTTCACTGCACTGACCCTTTTTCGTAAAATGATCATATCTCCTTCATTACTCGCTTGTTTTGAGCTTGTGACCATTCGTTGGAACCGTAAGAGGATAAGCTATCACCTCCACTTGGAATTTCTGAATTCCCATGTCTAGAACTCTAGTTATGACCGTTTGAAGTGGACCCTTGTTTTCGTTGGTTTCCAAACAACATTGTTTTGGAGAGGTGATCTATGTTTTTATTCATTATGCTTCATACACTTGTTCTAATGCTTATGTATCATGTATTGACTCATGGTTATCATATTTAAACTTATATGAATCCCTATTCTCATGTTTTGTGACGGTTTTCGATATGTTCCCACTTTGAGTCGGTTTTTACAAATGAGTCGGTTTGAGCACTATTTTGTCTTGTGCTTTGTACTCTCATTCCCTTGGCTACCTTCCCGTTCGTAAGGCTGGAATGTCGGAACGGAGAGGTATCCTACTGCTTAATTGCATGTGTAGTGGGCATAGGACGAGGTTGTTGGGAGTTGAACGCATTGCGTTGATCGACCCGGCCGTCAAATGTTGTGTACTTGCTAGGTGGTGTTATTTGCATGTAGCGTACCGCTTGTTATGTGACTCGAGCTCTTTTCCGCCTCTTTCGTGAATGTTTGCTACCGAATTTGGGGTACGCGGCGTCATATGATTGACCGAGTCTTGGATGCGAAACGTTTATCGCATGTCGAACTGGAAAATGCGATTCCCGGATTCTGGCCAGATTTAGACTAGGACCGTATTATTATCGTCGTCCTACCGGAGGAAATTAGTGAACATATACGAAATGTGATCGTGTATATGAGTTCAGGGAAATGTGATCCCGTGGATGCCTGTTAATCATACTTGCCATGTACACGATGCTAGTGCGTTTCATTTACCGTGAGAAAGGTCGTCTTTGTGTCGTTGTCTTTGAATGTGTGATTTCATGATTTTATTCATGGTCATTGCATGACTTGACACCGTCAAGGTCTTGGGTCGTGAATGGATGATAATATGTTGTATTTCGGGTGATCATCGCATGACTTGACTTGGTTTGTCTGTCGAGTCTCAATCTTATCAATCTTATACCGCTAACGGTGAGATGTAAGCCCTAGTGAGCGTATTCGATTGCCTAAGAGTGTCTTTCCCGAGTCTTTGAATAGCATGATGGTTCGGATTGGATTTCCATATGATCTTATCATTATATCTCGTATTGCCTATCTATTCTTATTGCAATTCACATGTATATCTATATATGCATGCTCTACTTTTGTATTTCCTTATATGTACGTTAAAGGTGATATGGCTGGGAGAACCCGGAGTTACTCCCCACTGACTGTGGCGTTCATGTTTTTCATGAATGAACAGGTGGCTTGCTTGGATGCCTTTTTGGATATGATGTTTTGGGGTTCGGGTGGGAGCTAGCGGGCGTTGTCCCTGGAAGATTAACCTCTAGACGATTTTAGCTTATTTGCTAAACCCTTGTTCTTTGTTAACATTTTGAGAGACTCCGTCTCTTTGTTATTTTCCGCACTTAGTTGTAATATTTTGACACTCCTCGTTTTATTTAACTTGCATGTATAAAAGTTTTTAAAAACTATCTATTTCCGCAATATAATTCACATGCTTGTTTGTTTATTATTTCCGCATTCGCGAGGGTTGTCACAGTTTACTCTTGCAACAAACCCTTTTTTCTCTAGGAATTCTTTTCTAGACACTCAAAATGAGAAATCATTTTAAAATTAAGAAGAAAAAGAAACTGAAACGAGAATTGCTAAGCACCTTCTCTTTTCTATCTTCTCTTCTACTTTCTCCTCTCACAATCGGTTAAAATATTATATATTTTGCATCATTCACTTATTATCCGATCCCACACAATATATATTAATTTAATCGATTGTAAAATGGGGAAGAGAGAAAGTGGAAAGAAGAAGGTAGATAGCATTCCTCGGCTGAAACCAAAAAGACATTCACAATCCCAAAAAGACATTCAAAATCTCATAGCATGAGTGCATGACTACACTTACACTATACCTTATGGCCCCAATTAGTTGGAGAAAAGCCTTATTCCATTACTTTTAAGCTAGAAAGTTAAAGAAAATTCACAAACAATTTGAAGCATTTTACAGCTTTTGCTCTTTATTCCTCATCATCAATGCACTATTTCTACTTCTATAATCTATTCTCTCTTATCCCTTTGATCTAGATCTACCATTCTATATGTTTCACCAAAGGTTGATTAGATTATGACTACCTCGACTTTATGCTTAAAGAAAGGTTTGAGCTTAAAAAGTTCGTGTGAAAAGAAAATGTTAGGAGGAAGGTAAAATTTAAAGATTTCACTAGACAACTTATTACTTTTATGATCGAGGACCGTTTAATTAGTTTGTTACGAATTTGGAAATTGCAGTTCCAAAAAAAGTAAAAATTCGCATAATTATGCATTTTAATGAACAAACGGAAATTAAAGTTGTTTAATCGGAATACATAACAAAAATTAATAGGAATTCTCACTTACATAGTTACATACTCCCAAGTGTAAACATCTCACTGAAACAGAGGGAGTATATTGGTAAATAATTTCCTTTATTACAAAGACCGAGTTCTTATGAGATAACAATTTTATGTAATTTGGGAAAAATAATACGTGTAGTCACTAATTTTATAAATTTCATTAACTGACTGAGGATAACAATTGACCGGGAGTATGTTTTAGAAAACATAACCAAAAAACTACAAAATGTTTGTGTTAACATTTCTAAAATGATGATTAGCGTTTCAATTTTCAAAATTAAGAATCTCGTGTTTACTTGAATTTGGAGTCATGGGAAGTTTGCTTGACTTTGCTCACATCAAGCTTGAAAAATACACTTCATGTCGTAATCGATATGAATAGTACACGTCACATCACGTCACGTCACGTCACGTCACGTCACGTCTATACTATTAAAATATATTGTTGATAAATATTCTATCTTATCATACTCAAATTAACTCTAGTCTTTCACCCCAAGAGTTTGTAAATTCCTTTAGAAGGACCTCTTAAATTATATACGGAGTACATACTAATGGGGAGTAAAATTTAGGTCTCTTTTAAAGCGGGTATATTCGTCTTAAGAATAAATTGGCAACTAAAACTAATAACTGCGAATATACACTTCTAGATTAAAAGTTAAGAACTTCTCAATAATTCAAAAGCCAACATATGAAAGAGTCTTATATACGGAGTAATTCTTAGTTTAGATTAAAGTAAATTTATACTCTGTAACCAATATAAAAAGTTAGCCAGTTTAACTACAAATGTAACCATGTTATGACAAACCACCAGTTATAGCTTAGAAAATATTACTGAGTACCTTTATCGTTAAACTAATTACATTTAACCCGTTTTCAGCTGAAAACGAAATAAACCCGTCTTCAATAAGATTTATAATAAAATAATATCAATAGATCTATTCACATTAGCCCCCAATATGGTTGACAATTGACACATAGACATACACTCAAACTTTACGTACACAACCAACTACTCATACTTTTTCTAATCTAACTTGTTATATAGTTGGTCGGCATATTGGACCCCCATAATAAGAACTACCAACACATTCTAATTTAAACCACACCAAACCAAACTACTATTTATTTCTCTCATCTTCAAATTTTAAAATCTTTTAACCCAAAAAAACATCCTTAAATTTTCAAAAAAAAAAAATCACTACTTAGAATTGTAGTTAGCATGAAACACAACACTATTAACAAAACTATTGGTATTTTCCGACATCTTAATAAACTTCTTGACCAGTCGTTTACCTCTTAAACACGAGAACTTACAACACGCACAAATACTATCCTACAACTTGTTGTAGTACAACCTGTTTACACGAGTCTTCTTGTATGGGACAAAAGATTAATGTGGCAACCGGAAAGATGACGCACTTATGTCGAAAAATGGTCCACGTCAATATAAAGTGGGGTCTACTTCGGCGTATTTTACGGTATATATGGGGGAGTATTATAGGGTGTTCACGTATACGAAAGCCTAACTCGCCGGCTCATTATCGGCGTATCGGGCGGCGGAATATACCGGCAATGGTGGACGAGGTTGAGATTGTTGAGATGTTTAATGGGTACGAGTCGGATTCGGATTTGGTTCACCTTAAGATTAGTTTGTTGGGTGATTGCCAAATTGGCAAAACAAGTTTTCTGGTAAGTAACAGGTACTCCATGTTATTTAACTTAGAACGACCCGTCCCATGTTATATAACGGTCTTATATGTATTGATTGTTAACCTTATTAAACGACAAAGGAAATGTAATGATTCTAATCGTAATTATGTTATATAATGGTCTTACATGTATCGGTTCGTCTCATACATGTTATCAATTGTTGTTGTAAATAATTCACATCTCTCATCCAATCGTTTACGTATTTAACTTAGGAAATTGAGAATAAACATTGATTTCTCTAACCCATTTGATTTTCTAGAAATTAGCAATCTATTATCAAACGTAAATAATTGACTGAGATAGAAAGAATATCATATTGGCAGAGCCGGGATATCAACTTAGGGGGTCGAAAAAATTTAGGGGGAGGCGAACGACTCATAATATAAAGCACACCCAAAAAAATTTCGAAAAATCTAACTAAAATTTTCAAAAAACTCATCCGCCAGGGGAGCTTCCCACCCCGCTAGCCCCCTAGCTCCACCACTAAATACGGAGTTTAGTATGTTTCGGGGTTTTTACTTTTCTATATATTCTCGGTTTGTTAATGCATGACTCTTTTTGTTTCAGTCATTTGTTTACCTACCACTTATTCATGCTAGTATTTACTTTGTGAATGGGTATAGATTAAATATGTAGGAGAAGAGCAAGAGAGGAAAAGTTTGGAGATGAAAGGGTTGAATTTGATGGACAAAGTTATGATTGTTAGTGGAGCTCGGATAGCTTCTACCATGTGGGATGTAACCGGTAATTTTTTTTTAACCTCGATTTTGTTTGAAACGTCATTCAATTTACTCGGTTCTTTACGTTTTTACTTTCTTACGAAGAGTATATAATCAAAGGTAAAGAATCGGATGAATCGGAATTTGGTGGGAAAACTGATGGAATTTGGTGGTGGATTTATGTAGGTGACAGTGATTCTGTACATCATGTCCCAATTGCTTGTAAAGATGCAGTTGCAATTTTGTTCATGTTTGATCTA
The DNA here is from genome assembly GCA_022085475.1 of Heliosperma pusillum. Lineage (NCBI taxonomy): Eukaryota > Viridiplantae > Streptophyta > Magnoliopsida > Caryophyllales > Caryophyllaceae > Heliosperma > Heliosperma pusillum. The sequence continues at coordinate 9,535 of JAIUZE010001610.1, forward strand.
ACTAGCCGGTGTACCTTGAATAGGTTTGATTCATTATACTCTTGAAACATTTATTTAATCACTAATTCTTATTGAAGACGGGCATATCCGTCTTCTACGAACACTGGCCGGGTTCCTCTCATAGAAGGAAAGTGTGAAGGAAAGTGGGAAACCAAGTGGGTTCCCAATTGCCTTCTCATTTGCCTCTTTGTCAGAGGCAGCCTGACCCATCTTCGTTGTAGACGGATATTTTCGTCTTTAATGAGGTAAAATTGATTGACAGTGAAGGATCATTCATTTATTTGTGCATTTGCAGTGTTATTGATTGGTATAATCAAGCAAGAAAGTGGAATCAGGTACCACACATATTTATTTCATTTAATTTAGATTCATTAAAGTACTTTTAAATTTGTGGTAATTTTTAAAAAAGGCAATAATTAGGGATGTATGTTTATGACTGAACCCCGTATTCTATAAACTCGATATAGACCCAACCCGTAATTTACCCGAATTTGTAACTCGCTTGTCCGACTCATTTGACAGGTCTACCTATAAGGCTATAACCCTCTTAAAGTATATTCGTTAAATCAACCCCGATAGCGGGATTAAGGAAGTTCTACACCCAATGATGTAAATTGGACGATCATATAAGAGCTGATCCTTCGTCCCATTTTGTGTCATGACACTATTTGTTGAAAATTACAAACAATCGCATTACGTAAGAGATGATATGTCATAAAATACTAGAGATGAGACATCAAATATGATAAAGAATCTAAAATTCATGTGTACATGCATTTTCTCTACAACGATTTGGTTTCACATGTATCCTTCTTTTGTAATCTACATAAATTTTTTTTTTTGCTAGATTATCATGAAACAATCATCAATTTATCAACACATGAATTTAATTAGAACAATTAATTGTTCACAAATTCTCATTTAAATCATTTAAGACGGGGGTGAGTGGAGAGCACATGGGGGGAGCCCACCTTGTCCCCTCTATCCATTTCCTCTCACAAAATACCCGTCGCAAGATTCGACCCGTCACAAGCAAGACCTACTGTTAGTTGTTATGGTTGATGACTAGATATTCAATAAATTACAAGTGGACTAGGATTTTTTATTTATAATATGGTTGTTGGTCCACCTCAATTTATTTAGATTTCCTCTAAAATGTAAGAATACATCAATGAGTGGAACTCCACCAATGAAGTAAGCTTAGTAATATGACTATTTCAATACAAAAACAAATATCTCTAATTTTCTCTTACTAGTAGGTAGAATGAAACAAAGGACAAAAGGGAATGTACAAAACTTGAACACAAATTCTCATTTGTGACGGACACTATCCGTCGCAAGCTTAAGACGGATACCATATTCTCTCACAAAATACCCATCAAGGGTGAGTGGAGAAGCACATGGGGGGTGCCCACCTTGTCCCCTCTACCCATTTCCTCTCACAAAATACCCGTCGCAAGATCCGATCCGTCGCAAGCAAGACCTACTGAAACTTGAAAGGCCTCTCTAGTTATTTAGTCATGACTCATGATCATATATTATGCCCAAATTCTCATTTCAGGCGGATACTATTTGTCTTAAGCTTAAGACGGGTCAAATATATATCAAATCACCCTATTTCTTGTCTAGAATATACCAAAAAATTTGTCTTTATTAACACCACTTGATAATACTTGACCAGTCTTAAGCTTTAGACGGATAATACCCGTCTTAAGCAAGACTTACTGAGTAGTTACTGTGTACTATGAACATGTCAATTCCCTCAATAGCATGTAATATACCCCTCCACCTTAATTTTTTCAGTAGGTCTTGCTTAAGACGGGTCGGATCTTGCGACGGGTATTTTGTGAGAGGAAATGGGTAGAGGGGACAAGGTGGGCACCCCCCATGTGCTCTCCACTCACCCTTGATGGGTATTTTGTGAGAGAATATGGTATACGTCTTAAGCTTAAGACGGATACCCCCGTCTTAAATGAGAATTTGTGTAATTTTTTTGGCAACACACTTTTGTTTACCGATGTAGTTACTATTTTAGGATTGTGTACTGTTTAATTAAAATAAGTGCATTTGACCAAATGAGTCAAATGTCTTAATCTCAAAGTCATTAGTCAATAATGAGTGCATTTAATTCTCATTGATAAGTTATCATCCTTGACATTTCATTTTTAAGTAGATTTTTGCAAGATAATACACATTTATAAAGTTAATAACTCGGTTTTCAATACTTATTGCAGACAGCGATCCCTATATTAATCGGAACAAAGTTTGATGATTTCATTAGGCTTCCTCCGAATTTACAATGTGCTATCGTGACGCAGGTAACCCTTTTTCCATTTACTACTATTTCACTCCACATGAACCTAAGAGTCACAGTTAAACCCAAAATGTTACGACTTACGAGTAATACGTAACTATGTGGTACCGAGTTTTAATACAAACATACTCGATACACGACACACTTTACATTTCTCATGATGGATACGTGAATACGTGATAGGGAGAATGGGGTTCATTTATTTGTTAAAGAAAGTGACATACGTGAATAAAATGTCATTAGCAGGGTGTGAACAGTGTATCTGCCTCATAGACTTAGTACACTTGGAAATTTCTGCATTTCTTTGGTCAATTTTTTGGCAAAGAAAGAAGTCTCCTACACGTCAATTATTGTATATATATTTGTAAAGTTATATGTAATGTATTGTATCAAAGTTGTTGGTTTTTGAATTGGTAGTGACGAATTTTCCACCAAATAGCCTCATTTGCTGCATCTAATGCCTTTAAAATGTGAATTTTGTCATAATAATTAAGTATATAGTATGAAACAAGTGGGTGTACTACGAGTCACACAAGGCCTAGTCTTAAATTCTTTATTTTTAGGTATACCATTTCGTATCAATTCGGATTCGAGTCGGGTGAGGTAAGACCAGTTGGTCGATAAAGCTCTTTTCATGAGTTTTAACACACCTATATTTACTGAATCTAAGATCTCCATCGGTTCAAGTTAGAACAACTTTATACCATTTGTTCTAAATGCTCATTAGTCAACGCTCAGCCTTGTTTAAGACGAGTATAGCAAAAAACTCGTCCTGAACTAAAAGAAAAAAAAGTCAAGATGGATTTGCAAAATTGGGCTATTTGGTCAAATTGTATAATTGTTCTAGTTGTCATCAAATAGAGCCCGATTACTATCCCGCACATAATATATGTCTCCGAAAAAAAGGTCTGATAAACTAGTCGAGATCATATCAAAGATTTTATTTTTGTTTGTTACATCTCGAATGTTAAATTGTGCTAACGAGCGCGTTTCGGGTTATATTTGGCAGGCTAGAGCATATGCAAAGGCAATGAAGGCGACTCTATTCTTTTCAAGTGCTACACACAACATAAATGTGAACAAAATCTTCAAATTCATAATGGCAAAGCTCTTTAACTTGCCTTGGCCACTTGACCGGAATCTCACTGCCGGAGAGCCCATTGTTGATTACTAGTTTTTTCTTTTCTTTTTTCAAAAAAAAATTCCGTTCTCTCGTGTTTTTCCCCGCCTCTCGGCCATTTTTGTACATTCCTTGGATCGTTAAAAAGGATTAGCCTATCAAAATTGACGCGGTTGTTGATAGAATTCCTCGAAAGGGCTTATGTACATAGATGGCAAGTAGATGTACATGAAACAGACTGTTGGCAACAGTTGTATAGCGGAAAAAATAAAACCTGAAATACTTGTGTCTTTGCTCTCCTCATTGTATCTTATCGATGGTGAAAAAGCTTTGACAATCGAGTACTCCATAGTTACATACATGCGTAAAATAATAGTTTCAATAATGGAGATATAAAACCGCTTAAACAAGTATTTCATGAACCATTATTTGAAAATGTAAGATAACAATTCAAAAAAGAATAATACAACTTGAGAAGCGGGCTTTTGAAATATGAAAGGACCTGCACCTGCGAATGCAATTGCAATTTCATCCGAGACTCACTTAAGACCGTTGTATATATGAAATCGACACCTTTACATGTTTACAACACACATTATCGCCCACCCGAATAAGAGGACACATGTGAAAGGTAAAAGTTTTATTATTTGAGAAGAATAAAACGAACCCTTAGATAATGTAAATGCGTACATCAACGTTACAAGAAAATGGACAAGAATACGATGTCAATTTCTTGATTTACGCTTTTATCCTTGATGTATTCTTTGCATTTGACGATGCATCAGCTCTTCCCTGAAAGTGGTACAATAATATTTAGGTAATTAGAAGACAAACACATTGTATTATTATCATCGTCATTGTAAATATATATCAAGATGAACTGTTAATATTTTTTCTTACCTCTTCAAGCAAATGCATTTGATCTTGTTTTTCTTTATTTGCCTCAGGAACAAACTTGGCAATCGCACCATGCAAAATGGTTCGATTTGCAGAGATTCCAATGATTGCACACATGACGAAGACAAGTATGGCTGCCCATAAGGATCTCTGTGCTATTACAGTGTAGACGCCGGTCATGAATGCTAACAAGGTGCCATATAAGGACTGCATTAGTATAAACACACTACGGTCCACCAACAAGCGAGCCATATCGGGTTCAGAAACCATAGACCATATCAAGCAGAAGAGGACCAACATGGAAGTACACATGGCGTACACATCCGCGAGTAAAAATACTAAGAAAGCTGTTTGCTTTGCAAGAAGGGCTTCCCCATTGATATCAATGCCGCCAGGAAGGGTGAATCCTGCTGCGAATGTAATTGTCGCTAAAAGGGCAGCAACTACTGAAAGAGTGTTTCTTACTTGATCCAAATTAGTCCCTGATTGAATATATGATGTTTTCAGGTATGGGTTCACTTTGATTAGCTTGCACATTTTCTCCTGCAAATTGTTACCGACATCATCATTTTCGATCAAATAATATTGCGCAATGTAATGTGAATGTTTTCATACACAATAAATAAGAAACTGACACATAGCATTTGTGTTTTAAATTGAATTTGTTAGATTAGGTTTACGTTAGTCATTTTACGTGTGTAATTAGCTGTGTTACCTTAATCACCTTACCTATATATTTACGGAAACTATTAGCTTCAAACTTCAAAACTTGATCCTAGAAACTTAAACCTCACTCCAGATCCATGTATGATGTGTGATGGATCGATTTACCGAATTTTTTAATTGCTCAAGAAATAATCTCAGAAATTAAGTTGCTTAAACATACCCAGTCGTCATTGTCCTTACAAAGCTTGGCAAGTAAGTCCATGCTGGTCCTGCCATTATGATCTGCAATGGTCCGCTCGACACCATCATCAAGGAGTAGCGTCTTTGCAAGAAGCATATTCTTTCTCTCTAGTGCACGGTGTAACGGTGTTGCACCATCATGATCAGTTGTGTTTTTAAGCTCAGCTATCGATGGAATTTTAAGGAAATTAAGGTAATCTTTGTAAGTGGCTAGTTTTACATGGTGTAGAGGAGTGTCATTTTCTTCGCGACAAGCCCTTTGTAGATCTTGGCAGCTATCAAGAAAGGCAAGAACAGCAAGACTCTCTTCTCTTTTGCATGCTTCAATCCAATCAAATTCTTCTTTTTGTATAAGAGAAGGATTTGTCAACAAACTTACTAGCCAAAGAGCATTTGCTTGTTTGGCGTAGTCAAGGGCCGTCTTTCCTTGATCATCACGGGAGTTGATGATCCACCAATATTTCTCAAGAATCATCCTGCCAATGTTCTCTGCATTCATGACGTATTTATTAACTTTCAACAAGAAACGCCCATTTCCAACCGATATAAAAAGGCATATGTACCATTTTCATCTAATTGCATTGGAGTTTTCCTCTGCTTGGATGTTATTAGAGTTTTCAAATTAAAGAAATGTACCTGGACAGGCAGATAAGCTATGAACCACAGTAGTTCCGTCGTTGCGACGAAGCATGTGGAAACGAGGCTCCTCAATTTTTATGATCTCATCCACAGCTCGTGCACAACCAGATCTGACAGCAAGAAAGAAAGGACTTTCACCCTTGTTGTTGCAAATCTTACATGAAGATGGATCGATTGACAAGATGTTTAGTGCAAGTTCTTCATGCTTTGACGTTGTCGACAAGGCCGTGTGTAAAGGCGTGTTTCCTTGATTGTTCGTGACATTCCAAGGAGGGCATTCTACTCCCACTAAATTTCGGTTTTCACCCTCGCCTTCACTCACTTCTTGCTGATAACCATATATCAAGATTTGCGCTAGCTCGGAATCCTTCTTCCTTGCGGCTATGTGCAATGGAGTGTCGAACCCCTTGTTTTCTTTCCCAAAAATACACTCCTTAAAGATTTTGGTCCTCGCGTCACCAACATCATCTCCCTCCAAAAGTAGCTTACACGGTCCCGCGTCCCCTTTCTCTGCCCATTGATGAAGCATTGAGAATCCTTTGTCATCAATCTTGTCCAACCAGTCTCCACATTTTTTGAACAACAACTTCACTACATTCTCTGTGTTTCCAAACACAAGTAACTTAGAGATGGAAAATATTGTTTCGGCTTGTAAGCCGTCAGCTAAAAGAAAAAAATAGTAATTGAGGTGATGACATATTACACACGGACTTCGTTCTTCTATACAGGGTAGATGTTTTCGTGACGTTTCTCATGAATCATGTTTGAAAACAAATTTATTCCATCTTTTTGAGGAATAACAGTGTTCCCATGAGATTATATGGTAACATTTAAATTTTAAGAATTGGATTCATGAAAACAAAACCAGTTCTAAATTCTCAAACGTAGGCTTAGTTTTATGGAACCTAAAATCTTAGGCACAAGGATAGCAAAATGTGGGAAAACAGGGGTAACAAGAAAGATTAATTACCTGAGCAATTGGTGGTATAACTGAAAGGCGTGGCGAAATCCTTGGTGCGGAAAATAGAAGTAGAAGAGAGGGAAGACATCAAGATGGTCTCCGCAACGAGATTGAACCCAATCGTGAGCGCATAAAAGAGTGGGGTGGCGCCCGTATCATCAACCAAGGCGCAACATTCAAATTGCGTATCCATCGACAATATCTCCATCGCACACTTCTCGTTCACCTTATCATCTTTCAACGCCAAGTGCAACGGCGTCCTATTCTCCAAATTCAACGCCAACCACGGCTTTGTAAGACCATCATCCTCATCCTGCGTCGACCAGGGAAATAATGCGTACATTTGTTTAAAAAGCTTGACAATTCTATAGCTGGTAGGGCCTTTCATTCTTTCAAAGCGACAGCGTGAAGCGGGGTCCAGTTGTAGTTACCCTCGACCTGGAAGAGAAGCTTCTTTAGGATATCTGCTGGTAGTACAGTCGCAGCTTCCCTGACAAACTCGACTCGATTGTTCCATGCAGCTAGATGGAAAATGTTCCCTCCGAGTTTTTGGCTATCGTCTTTTGGGGTTTGTGTCAGGAAGCACTCCGAAGGTTGTACGGAAAATGCTTCTTTCAGGAACTTCACATCTCCCATCTTAGCCGCTTCCTTTAACGCCAAATCCATCGTAGACTCGTCGTCGTCTACTATTTCCGTTCAAAGTGCGTTTTTTTTTTCTCGCAAGTCTTTGCTTAAGACTCCTACACTAAATACTGTGTCCACTACTACCTACTCCATATTTCTATTCTTTTTATTGTTTTTGCCAGGAACCAACTTCTAATACTTCTATAATATGGCTGCTACCATGTGCCATCTCTTGCAATTGTTTTTGCGGTACTTTATAGTGGACTAGTCATTTTTTTACAACAACAAGAATAATAAAATTGAAAAAAAACAGAAATGATAATTACAAAAAAAATCGGATTCAAGTAGGACATAACTTGGATTTATTAATCACTAAACTAAAAAAAAAGCATTAGCTGATGTAAAATCGGTTTTGCTCAAGAAAAACTAATCAACTAATGATGACGCTCCAAGGTCATCAAGGCGGCTGATAGATTATTAAATAGACCGAATACTCCAACCTGCTAAAGTGTAGCAGCTATGAATTAAGCAAACAGTAATTGAAATTCTTTAACCAAACCTACTAATCTACTTCTATTTATATACATTACTATTAGTCCGGTAAAACGACACCCTCATCATGATAAATCACCTATGGTTCCGACTTTCAACGAGAATAAGATCGAAGAAAAGGCACTTGTGAAGGCTGTGACACACTTTAAATGCAGTCGAAAGTTATTTGGTTGGAAGCGTAAATAGCCGGAGCCTAGATAACCACAAAAAAATTACGAAACAAAAACTTAAAGGGTAAGCTTATGTGGTATGGGAGTTCACTAGTGAATGTGTTTAATAGGAGCATGTCGTATATATTCCCCCATGGACAACCTAAATTACACAACTATACAAAACAATTAGTTTCACCCTTAAAATAGAAGACTGAAAAATACAAAGGCTTAGCTTCGCCGATGTACTCCTATCATGGATGCCCTGCAAAATAATACCTTGAACTCCTGTCCATTCATGATAGTGTATTTAGAACGGATTAGAGTACGAATCAAAACCGCTTCTCGCTCCAAAATCACGCCCAAACCTTGGTCGGATATGGGTGTTCCACGACTGAACCTAGGCTCGGACATGGAACACTCACGTCTGAGTGTAATACAGTGTGACTTTAAGATTTTACCGGCTCACAAATCTGTGATACAATTGTAAATCCAAAAAATCGAACAATGACTGGAGTTCCGTCTCCCTGCAAGCAACAAATTCACTGCTATAGACTGAGCAACCATCAGGTAGGAAAAGCTACGTGGAAGAAGAGTTCACTAGCTACTAGGTATAACAGAATAATCAAGACGGGAAAAGATCAAGGTAAGAACGATAACAACTCTATTAATGAGTATAAACTAACAAGATAAATCAAGATTAGGCGCTTACCAAATAATTACGAAAACAGCACAGTGAAGTTCCCTTTGCAGACATCAAGCAGCATTTGCACCATCCGAGCTATCTCATCCTTTTCGCTTAAACCCATTTTTGAACAACAGAAAATAGAGACTTTCTGCAATGCTGGCGCAAGATCCACCAAATTCTTGAGAACATACATCTCCCCCACGCTTCCACCATGAAAATAGCAAAGATTAATCATCTTCAACTTTGGTAAATGACAACTTGGTTGGGAAATCGTACTGCAAACATCATGATGAAGATGTAGCTGATCAGAGACAGCTCCCTGTAAAAAAAGGTACATGTTAGTCGGATACTCACAGTATAAAAACTCTATTACTGTAACTCAACAATTCTGAACAAACCTCATGAAGCACCAAAATTTCTAGACTTGGGAAACCCACGACAAATTTCAATAGAACATCAGGAGAAACGTCTTGAATGCACACGTTTAACTCCAAGCGAGTCAGCTTCTGAAATGACGGAAGCTGTCCTAAGAATCCCTCCGCAACAGAAAGAGTCTGTTTTTCACAATATTCAGGTATCAACTTCAAAAATTTACAGCAAGGAACATCCAAAGACTAGTGTAAGGATGTTTTACACAAGTTATATTGTAAATCATCTGTTATTTGACAGCTCGGCTCAGATACCCCTATAAAAAGAATGTTTAGTACCCACTTTAACTTTTGGTATGGGTGAGGAAGTCTACAAAACCATTTTACGAAAGACCTTCTCACAAAAAAAAAATAGGGAGTTACCTTGATGGTGCTACTAGAAACTCGGAGAACAGTAGCGTGTTTAAGCCTGGTGAACAAATTAAACACATCCGGTGGCAGTGTTGTATAAAATTTGCCCCAAGGTCTCTCGAGAATGAAAACAGTTGCATTAGTAAGCTGAGACAACTGGTTCTCTAGAACAATTCCATTAAATAAACCACCAAGGAATTCGAAAGACACGAGATTTGGTAGATCCAATCTGATGATACAATCATTTCTTTTATTCACGGACAACATATAGAACAGCTCGTCAATCCTCAATTTCTTAAGAGTTGGACTCGATATTGCAATACTTTCTAGTTTTCCCCAACTGCAGTCTATCAATTTCAGTTCTTCTAGGCAAGGGCAACCAGAAAATAACTTATTTATCGATTCTTCGTCAGAAAATCCAACAGCACCGAGGAATAAAGTTTTGAGGTTCGGCAAGAAGACATTTTTAGGAAGCTTTAGAGTGCATTCCATGCAGATCTTCAGAGTCCCTAATGATGAGCAATTAAAGACGCACCGAGGCAAATGAAACGGACTTTGCAATTCTAGAAAAAGTTCAAGCTCTTTCACATCCCGCCTGATTGCAGAAGAAATCCATGAACTGACACGGGTTTCAGTTTCACACCACACACGACAAGAGAGTCGAAACCTAGTGATGAATGTTATATCACGGTGGATAAGAACTCGTTCAACGAAGTTATTAAATGGAGCATGGTCAAAGAAGCTGACCGGTTTTTCACTAAGATTCATACTTCTGCAATACACCTGCCTGTCATCAAAATCGATGTTGGGAAGGCCGGTCCAAAGATCCTGCCATCTGCGAGACAAGATACAGGAGCCGACTGCGTCTTTAGTGGATAGGAAAGATAGTATATGACTTAGCACGCAGTCGGGCAAACTGCTGATAACATCTTTACCGTCATCAATATCTTGCAACAGGTGAAGTTTCCGTTTTTTCCGTTTCCTGCTACTATCTGTTACCTGAAACAGCATACTGAAATCCGATCTAAAGTTCATAACACTGCAACTTTTGTGTAACAAAGAAATTAAACCTTTATAGACTGTATGCACCTAGAACAATGTGAGAAACTTTATAAATTAGACCATCAGAACTGTTTAGGACTTGTTTAGTTGATCAACAAATTGGAATTTCCTAGAAAACACGAAGTCTTATCGGGTAATTCATCCGAATATAGTGCCTCCATATGTGAATTTGGCAAAATTGTTGGTTGTCAATGCAGGAATTTAAATTACATGTTGCCAATTACCTACGGGCGATTAGGAAATCCAATTCTTCCACCTCGTAGGTATTGAGAATTCCTAGGAAAATCGTGTTTACATTTTGCAAAAAAAAAACAAGGCAATCAAACAAGCCTTGATTATACAGTTATAAAATTCAATGGATCCCCAAATTCCTACTGTCTCCGTCCCTGTCAGTCCTTTCATTTTGGCACAAAGACAAGGAAAGAGCGGGGGGCCATTTGTAGGTCCACCTAGTGGAGGACAATAGTCGGGTGATCAAATTACTCAAAAAAAAAACCCTTCCTCGTATAAAAAGGAGGACAATTCACAACATTTTATTGTGGTCGGCCAACGACACCTTAGCGGCTTAGCTTATCCTAAGTGAATAGTTTCCGAAATTTTGAGGAAAGATAATGTCACTACACTTTTTGTTAATAACGACACAACAATACCAGGTAATTTCGGAGTAGCATTATGACTCCCCTAAATTATCTCTTCTTTAAGAAAAACTCACAACTTAAGATAAAATTAAAATTTTCTAGAGGACAATTATTTTGGCGTCAAATGAGCCATGGGGGCATTACAATATTGGGGGTGCTCATATATACACTCACAAAACATACCGGAAAACTAGATTTTGACAAAACTACCCTTATGCCATTTATTTTTGAACTTTAACAGGTGGGATAGAATAAGGATAATTTTGTCTAATGCATACAGAATTTGGTGTTATATTTATGGACTTTAACAAGTCTTATGTTAGACCGTCTCACATTGATATTGTGATCCAATAGAGCCTAAAAGGTCTAACATAAACTTATAGTGAGACCGTCTCGTACAAGAACGAGTGAACAAGCAAATATTGATAATAGTAATAATACAAATTGAAAAAAGTGCAGAAAAAACAAAGAAACAGTTGTAGATAAACTTGTTACCTGAGGTTCTTGAATATCTTTACGTTTGACTTTTTACAATAAATAAGAAGTTTAAAAGTGATGAGAGTAAAAAAGGATAGTAAACGTAAAAAAAGAGACAGTAAGAAAAGACAGGGTAATGTTGTAAATAAAATGATGTGAAAAATGAAAGGTTACTTTTTGCATTGAAGAAAGAAGTATGAAACTATCAAATATCAATCACGTCATCACAGTTTCGCCGTCTTTGAGCCACGTGCCTTTCCCACTCTTTCCTCTTTTACCGTTTACGCAATGTCTATCATCAATTTAGTCCCCTACAAATCTACAATTGATTTTCTCTTATTTATCGAAATGACCCGACCTCTACCCGAATAAAAAACGTGAAATTGGCTTGTGATCTAAATTGACCCGACTCTATAAAATCCTACACAAGTATAATGTACAGACTATTTTTCTTAAATAAATTAATAATAATCGACACAAAAATGAAAATGATCAAGTCGTCGGTTACCAAAATGGCCACGCCTACACCTCGACCCAGCAAATAGGTCATTCGAGTTGGGCTCCGGCTACCAACTTTTTGGATCATTTCGGGTCTAGTCATTTAAGGTCATTTTCGAGTCTAGAATACGGCTTAACTAATTCAGGTCATTTTGGGTCTATTAGGTCATCACAGATCAAGTTCAAGTCGTTTTAAAGTCGCCGGTTTACCTACAATCAACCCCAATTGATCTATTCATATTTGTTTTATAGGTACGGTCAGTCGGCCGTGTCCATTCTTTTAGTGTCGTGTTCTTATTTAGGGTGATTGTTCGGACTAAACTAAACTTATTGAGACGACAAATTTAGGTAGAAGGGACACAAACAGCTCTAATCCATTAGATATGTCAACAATTTCCACAAATTCTCATTTGTGATGGAGATCCCCCACTTGCCTTGCCACTTATTCTTTATGAGGGGATTTAACCCGTCACAAGCTTGCGACGGGTCGCCCCATCACAAGCAAGATTAATTAAACAATTTCAGGACATTTAACTTGAAATTACACATGCCAAGAACATTTAAAAAAGAAATAACTCATTAAACTTGACAAATTTAACTTGAAATTACACATCGGGTTTAGTTTCCATAGAGTTCACAAATAACTTTACCTCGTAAAGTTTACCTAAACTACTTACCTTATAATTTATTTTCGTTTTTTTAGTGATACAAATATACTCAAATATATTCTTTTACCCGTAACCGGTAAACTCCCCCGAGTCGTAACCCGTCCAGATTTAATCCGCCGCTGTGCTAACCTTTTCAACTGCTTCCTTACTTTAACCTCCCCTGTAATTCCCATCCATTTATGTATGTGCAGTTGTTCTATAACATGACTGTTGCGAAGAAAGTATTCCACTATTCTTAGTTCCTCTTTCAGGCCTAGAAAATGCTCTATCTCGACGACCTTAAGACGAGTTTTTAAACACGACGGAACAACTTGATCTCTTCCCCAATAATCTTGTTGCGCTGTGTCTTTATCCGTAAAGCCAACAGGAAACAGGCCCTAGAGAACATAACAAAATGACGTTTTAAGTGTCGAAATTACAGATGTGTACATGTATTCAGTAGAAAGTAGAAAGTACTCATGGTGCAGGGTTCAGTCACTGACCTCCGAAAAGATAAGCTCTTCCAAATTAGGTGCACTTCCGAGCAACCTCAGCAATGTAAAATGCGGATTTTTAGAACAGCCTATCTTCAGCTTAGTTAAATTACGCAAAATTGGCAACTCGTCTTGAACCAACGTCAGCGCCTTCATGAAACAAGAAAGACGAGGATCACTCACGAATTAATTAACCGACTCCAAGTGAAAATAAAGGGCTTGGACAAGGACAAAGATGCAAACGAACACAAGAACATGAATTACCTGAATACAATCAGCTGACAAGAACAAGCGTTTGACAGTTGAGACCCCTTGAACCAGAACACGAGCAGAATGAGATACACGCGCTAGATCCTCAACATCGGCAAATACTATATAAATATGTAAATGGGCTTCTACCAAATAATTTGATGTTTTAATGAAGTAGCTTTCTGCTAAGGTGTCTTCATAGTGGAAAAATTGCAGTAACGGAGCAACAACGGCAACCAGGGCCCGAGGTTGACAGGGCAAGCATCCCTTGCCGAGGATCAATTTTGTAAGAGATGGCGCAGAAATGGATAGCTGATCAGGTTCATACCAATTAAGTGGCGTCAAAACAAGTTCCTGGAGCAAAGGACATCCTGACAAAATTCGACTGATAACGTTTGCATTTAAAATCCTAAATTTCTTCAGATGGAGGATCTCAAGACATGGCAAACACACGGTATCAGGGATAGTTAATACAGCGAAACCATCAGTTAACTGGAGAATACGCAACGTTTTGCAAGTGAACATAGAATCTGGAAACCTTAACGGTGTCCCAATGCAGAGATCGATTTCCTGGATTCTGTGATGTGACATGACTTTTAACCAACGACCGACCTCTAAATAGAGACATTGGTTAAAATTGATACGAAATCTTATCAGGTTTGACAACTTTGCACAGTCCAGCATTTTGATTAAAGCAACATAACTGTTAGTTAAATTAACGACGACAGCGTTCTTGGAGAGAAATGAATCATCAATATCCAAATGAGTAACCTCTTTATAGAGATACCTCCACCTCTTCGTCAAAATACTGGAAGTGACGGCGTACTTGATGGGCAGGAAATTGAGTATATTTATTAATAACTCATCAGGAAGACTGCTAATTCTGTCAACAAGAATTTTGCTGTTCGACTCCTTCTTTCGCCTCAAATGTTCAAACACGAAGGCCACAACAGTATGGCACAGGTTGCATCTTTCGGTCCTCATAAAGCAAGCTGCTTGAATAAATGGACGAGTTCACAGATTAATCAATCATCTACTTGCTAATAACAGAATCAAGTTCAAAGTATTTTACAAAGATCGGGATTTTAACAAATACTTATCGTATGAGATAGTTGTATGCATACAAGCAATGAATCAACACCTCCGTAATGTCAATTATTTATTGGTATAAATCTTACTCTAGTTTACACTAAATTGGATTCCCTAGAGATTATATAACCTTTTCGCAATATTTCACAATAACGATTACACTATTACACCATTATCGATTTTCCCTTAGCTGAGCTATGTAAAAGAGTAATTCATACTCATCTACTGTCACATATTTGTAGTGAACCAAGCAATATAAATGTCGTGTTTCTCAATAATGTAATATATACATCTCATTCATTTGTTTAAGTTACATAAAAGTACACCTCTCAGAGAAGCTATAAAGAAAAAGTAAACTAATAATTGGGACGGAGAGATTAGTAACTAATGACTGTTATAATTCGTACTCTAATTTGTACTTAAAACACGACAACTCGAAAGCTCATAACAACTTTTATAATCTTTTCGCGATATTTCATAAGAACGATTCAACTTATTAACGATTTTCGCAATAATAAGATATCAGAAAACTCGAGATTTAGCTAAAACATTTTACATCATCCTACAAAACTCATTGTCTACTCAATTTCTAACAGTTTTCTTTACATAATTCTTCATGATTTTCCGAACTACAATCAATAATTACTAGTCATTCCTAGTTCTCATGCATCATTTGGCGGAATTCACGATTAATCATACTCTCCGTTCAAGTGAATTTCATACGTTTGTATAATATATGTGAGACGTATTTTAATCAAACCTATAAAACTCATTGAACGGAGAGATTATAGGTACAGAATTCACGGAAATTGGCTAGAAATTACTGAAATTCAGATTTTTTAAGAGTAAATTTTGGCAGTTACAGTGCAACGTAACAATCAATCAAATCGTGATACGTAAAGATGAGAATTAATAAAGCAAAAAGTGAAAAAGTAAAGATGAAAGAATATGAGATACCTGAACAATTGAAATTAGTTTGGGAATTAGGATTTGTTTTTTTAACTGTTTTATTTTAAGTTGGAAGTCTTCAATTAAAAAAACTCAATTCTCCTTTAAGTGGGTTAGCCCGTCTTAAAGGAGACTTTTTGAAAAAAAAAAAAAAGTTATTGTGATAATTTTTAAGTTTGTTTAAGGTGTTTACATAATATTCAACTACTAGTAAGTTTTCTCTTCCTTTTAAAAAAAAATGGTTAATTTAAATAAATTAAATGAGTTTGAATTCAAAATAACTGAAATTCACAAATATGGCTTAATTGAATTAAGGACAAGATTTAAGGTTAACAAAACAAATAGACCTGAGAAAAAAAAAAAAGTATTTAGAAGTTACTATTGTAAAATTTACCCCGGGTGTAAATTTTAACTCTTTCAAGTGTTCAATCATAATTTCATCGCTAAATCATTATATCTCGTTTATTATTATACATAAAAAGTGCCAAGTAATTCAAACATAATTTACGCGAAACAACGAGCGCTAAAGTGCTCCTTTAATGCTTAATCGTGATCTTCGAATGTTGGAAATATTAGTACAAAACTACAAATATATGATCAGAGTTCTTAAGCCAATTGTTCTAATCCCAATTGGTTTTAGGACGATGTCTCATTCAACTTATGAAGTCGACTATTTTTCTTTCCAATGGCACAAATCAGGCCCATTTGAGAGTACCAATAAAACCAAAGGCTAACTCTGTTGTTCATGGACTAATTCTCTTCCCTTTGTTTGGAATGGGATTTGAGACTTCGGGATGAAAATGACGAAAAACCTCCCTTTACCTCGTAATTTGCGGGAACCCTTAAAGCACTAGAAATTATTGATACTGTTGTAACACAAGCTTATAGTCTCTCATGTAAGAGTGTCCATAAATAGCTACAATTCATTACATATGTCAACAATTTGAGGACATTTAACTTGAGATTACAGATGCCAAGAAGTCGAGATTCGAGAACAATTATCAAAGAAATAGCTCATTAAAATTCACACATTTCTTCCAGCGCTTTGACAACCTCTTCAACTGCTTCCTGGATTTAAACTTGTCTTTGCTTCCCACCCATTTCTGTATGATCAGTTGTTCGAGTACACGGCTGTTTCTAAGAAAAAAATCCGCTATTCTTAGTTCCTCTTTCAAGCCTAGAAAATGCTCGATCTCAATGACCTTAAGGTGTGTTTTCAAACACGAAGGAACGGCTCGACCTCTTCCCCAATAATCGTGCTGCACCGTGTCTTTTTCCTTGGAAGTAACATGAAAAAGACCCTAAAGCACAAAACAAACAGTGTTGAAGTGTCGGAAATTATGGATGTATACATATATTCAGTAGAAACAAGAAAGAACTCAGGATCCCAGGAATAGTTACTGACCTCCGAAAATATAAGCTCTTCCAGATTAGGTGCACTTCCGAGCAACCTCAGCAAAGTGAAATGTGGATTTATAGAACAGCCTATCTTCAATTTAGTTAAATTACGCAGAATAGGCAACTTATCTTTAAACAAAGTCAGCGCCTTCATGAAACAAAACAAAAAAAGCCAACTCTGAGTGAGAATTAAAGCTTGACAAGAACATAGATGCAGACAAACACAAAAATTTGTTATCATATGATAAAAATTAAAACCATAATTAAGTGAAGAATACACAAGGACCGCTTCATACAAAGCTCATTGGCAAAACAAATACCTCGATGCAATAAGCTGACAAGAACAAGCGCTTGACATTTGAGACCCCTTGAACTAGATCACGTGCAGCTTTAGATACAGGTGATAGATCCACAAAATCGTAAAAGTCTCCGGAAGTGTCTAAATGGGCTTCCACCAAATAATTTGATGTCTTAATTGAGTACTGTTCTGCTAATTTGTCAGCATAGTGGAAACTCTGCAACAATGGAGCATCAACAGCAACAAACGCCATAGGATGCATGCGGTAGGAATCTTCTTTGCATGTGCCTAGCTTCAGTTTTCTAAGGGATGGCGCAGAAATGGAAAGCCGATTAGATTTGTACCCTCCAAGTGACCCCATATAAAAATCTTGGAGTGAAGGACATCCTGAGAAAATCCGATTAATACCGTGCGCATGTAAAACCATAAATATATCCAGGTGAAAGATCTTAAGGCATGGCAAACATACTGTGTCAGGAATAGCAGAAAGAGTACAACTAATAGTTAACTTGAGAATACACAATGTTTGGCAAGTGAAGATAGAATGGGGCAACACCACATAATCGTCAAGGCAGAGATCGATTTCCTGGATTCCGTGACTTAATATGCCATCCAACCAACTATTGACACTTCTTTTGAAACATTGTTCAGATGACCCAGAACTTTTGATGCGAAAGCTTATCAGGTTTGGTAACTTCAAGCAGTCCAGCACTGTGCAGATACAAGCTCCAAACATGAAACAACTCGGATGATATGAGGCTTTAACGCTGTTGGATAGACATGAATCAACAAAATCCAGACGAGTAACCTCTTTAAAGAGACAGATCCACCTCCTCGACAAAATACTGGTCATGGCGGCATGCTTGATGGGCAAAAAATTTATTATATTTATTAACAACTCATCAGGGAGACTATCGATCGACTTAATATTGTCAATAGGCATGCTGCTGTTCAACTCCTGCAATTGCTTCGAATGTTCAGACACGGAGGCCATAGCAGTGTAGCTCAAGATTGTATCTTTTCGTCAACAGAAAGCAAGCTGCTTGTGTAAATAGACAAGTTCAAAATAAATCAATCGTCGACCTCCAATAAAAGAATCATCACAACAACAAATTGGTATTCTGTTCAAGTTATCAAAATTACTCGAAAGAGATTTCTCAGAAAAAATTATATCAGAAGGTTATATAAATACAACTACTAAACACTAAGACCGTAGAACTGTTGTATATCTCACTTATGTAACTTACGATTGATATAAATCTTACTCTAATTTGCCCTAAAACTCACAGCAAGATTCCCTACTTAAAATTGAAAACTTTCCACAATATATCCCAAGAACAATCCCCCACTACTGAATCTTAACCCCTACTCCGTATAATTATATAAAGTATTAGATAGTTAGTTATGTAAATACACCTAATGATGATGTCAGCATAGGTTGTTAGGTTGTTAGAAGTAGTTAGAGTTGGTTGTATAAATACTAACTACCTTGTACATTTCTTCTAAGTTAATCATAATAAAAATCTCTCTTCTATTTAGATTTTGTTCTTCATTCTCTCTCTCTAGAGAAGATCTTTCTAATCTTGTTAATCACATCATCAGCAATGGAGATTTCTCATGGTATCAGTCGACTTTGGTCACGATTCTAGGGTATAATTGATCAATTTGCATCTATTCGTGCTGTTTTTCTTCAGATTTCTGGTATAAATCTTTCTTTCGCGTTTTTTTTTCCCCAATTTTAACCTAGAAATCGCAATTGATTTTCTTCATTATCGCTTCCGCACAATTCTTCATAATTTCTGTTGATTCTACATTCAAAGATTGCTTTAATTGCTTCTTTGATTGATTCAATTGATTGAAACTTTCATAATTTGGTTAGTTTCGTGTTTGATTTCTTTGATATTTCACACATTCTTGCTTTATTATCATCATGCCTGAAGTCACTTCAACAAATTCCGCTTCCTCTGCTTCTTATGCTTGTTTTGATGATCCTTTGTATCTTTCGAATACGGATCAACCTTCTCTTCATGTTGTTGACTATAAGTTTGATGGCACTGGTTTTACTTCGTGGAAAAGAGATGTGTATACTGCCTTGATTGCTAAGAACAAAGAGTCTTTTGTTGATGGAACTTTTAAAGCTCCTCCTAAGACTGATAAGCTTCACAATCAGTGGGTAAGGTGTGATTACATGGTGATGAAGTGGTTGTCTAACTCTTTGACTAAAGAAATACGTGAAACTGTTGAATATACACGTAGTGCTAGAGAGTTATGGACAGAATTAATTGAGCGCTATGGTCAAGTAAACAGTCTTGAGATTTATCAGCTGAAGAAGGAGTTGAATGAATCTTCTCAAGCTAATCATTCTCTAGTAGAATACTACAGTAGGATGAAGAGAACTTGGGATAATATTGATGCCTTAGATCCTGTACCTATGTGTACTTGTGGGGCTGTTGATGCTTGCTCTTGTCACCTCCTGAAGAGGTTGTTAGACAGGGAATCCAACTCCAAATTGATTCATTTTCTTATGGGGTTGAATAATGGATATAAAACTGTCAAGACTAATGTCTTGACCATGGAGCCATTGCCACCTTTGAATAAGGCTTATTCTTTGTTACTCAAGATTGAAAGGCAGAAACAGATTTCAGAAGCCATTGATGTTCTAGGGGAAGCAAATGCTTATGTCAGTTCCAGGGTTCATGATGGCAGACAAGGAGAATGGAAGAAGCCTAGAACTAATGAATATCCTGGTGATTCTGATGTACCTAGATGTGCTCATTGTAATGTTAAAGGGCATGCTATTGAAGATTGTCATAGACTAAAGACATGTACTCATTGTGGAAAGAAGGGTCATGTCATTGATTTCTGTTATCATCTTAGATCTAAGTCCAAGTATCATAAAGGTAAAGGACCATATAAAAGTAAGCCTGCTGATACTTACTTTACCACAGGACAGAATGTTTATAAGCGTGCTGCTTATAATGTGGATACAGCAGGAGATTTTACTCAGGATATGGGTCAATCACCTTTGGAGTTTTCTGCACATGAATCTCATGACAAGAATGTGTCTTCTACTTCAGCATCACCCTGCACTTCTGCTGCTCTTGGTTCTGATGTTCTCAATACTATGGCACAGACAATCTATCAACAAGTCATGAGGTCTTTTTCTGACAATCCTGCGATTTCTTCCTTGAATTTTGCAGGTATTGTCTCTTATTCTCATGCTAATACTGTTATCAATCAGTCATATGTGCATGATTGGATTGTAGATTCAGGGGCATCAGACCACATGACTTCTCATGCTCATCTTCTTTATGATGTCTATCAGTTAAGACACCCTATACATGTTTCCTTGCCAAATGGATCTATGACAGTGGTACATAGTGCAGGAAAGTTAAATCTTAATCCACACATCACTCTTCATGATGTCTTTCTTGTCCCTACCTTCAAACAAAATTTACTCTCTGTTGGTAGGATAATAGAGATGTTACCTGTGAATGTTATATTCACTAAGGATGTTTGCCTATTCCAGGACCTTTCAAGTAAGGTCACTTGGGCTATGGCACAGAAGATTGAAGGACTTTATAGATTGCAGCCAGAATATCATGCTACTGTTTCTAGTATAAATAAACAGTGTAATACACTTGCTTGTAATATGAGTAGTTTCAATTCTGTTTCTAAACAGAAACTTGATCTATATCATGCTAGATTTGGTCATTCTTCAGCAGAGAAAATGAGGCATGTAATAGATCATAACTTTTCTGGACTTAATGATTTTTTTTGTGAGACATGTGTTCTTTCCAAACATCATACTCTTCCTTTTCATAGAAGTGAATCACATGCTCTGCACTGTTTTGATCTGATTCATATGGACCTATGGGGGCCTTATAAGACACCTAATATCAATGGTGCAAAATACTTTCTCACTATTGTTGATGACTGCTCTAGATGTACCTGGACTTTTCTTTTCCATAATAAGGGTCAGGTGTCTGGGTTAGTCAGAGGTTTTTTGGAGTTGGTCTTCACACAATTTGGCAGCAGAGTTAAAATTGTTAGAACAGATCATGGCACTGAGTTTGTTCAACAAACATGTGGACAAATGTTCTTAGAAAAGGGTATAGTCCATCAGAAAAGTGTAGTGGGGAGGCCACAACAGAATGGTAGAGTTGAACGCAAGCATAGACACCTTGTGGAGACTGCTAGGGCATTGAGAATTCATGCTAATTTGCCCACCAGGTTTTGGGGTGAATGCATTTTGACTGCTACTTATCTCATAAACAAAATGCCCACTCCTGTCCTGGGTTGGAAGACTCCATCTGAAATCTTGCACAAACAGCAAGTCACATATGATGAATTGAGAGTTTTTGGGTCACTCTGTTATGCTACAATGCCTAAAACTCATAGGGACAAGTTTGGAAAGAAAGCTAGAAGATGTGTTTTCATTGGTTATCCTTATGGTGAGAAGGGATACAAGCTGTATGACTTGGATAATCATAAAGTTTTTGTTAATAGAGATGTAATATTAAGAGAGTTAGACTTTCCTTTTCAGGACAAGATGACATCCACTCAAAAACCTTTTGATCCAATCATACAATTTGATAACAATATTTCATCTCCTATTTCTGAAGTTCTTTCCAGTCCATATTCTCAAATAAATTCTCCTATTTTCAACAGTATGGATCATAATGATTTGATCACTCATCATTCTTTTGATAATGAATTCCCAAATAATTCACATCTTTCAGATACAAGTCACAATGAGAGTTCTTCCACTTCCACTGAGACCATATCTGTTCCTGAATTACAGGCTCCTCCTGTTTTGATTACTGTTACTCCACCTACTGATGTGCTTTGTCAGCCTAGACAGTCTATTAGAGACAGGCAAATTTCTGTGAAGTTGAAAGGGTATCACTGTCCCATTAAATTGCCTGGTCAAAAGTCTGTTTCTCAGAATGCAGACTCAAACACTTCTGTTTCTCATGCTTTTCATGCACACATTATCAGTGGCCTTGATAGTTTTGACAAAGGTTACATAGCATCTTTGGCTAATGTTTTCCTGACAAAGGAACCTTCTACTTACAATCAAGCTAAGGATGTTCCACAATGGCAAACAGCAATGAGACATGAATTAGATGCCTTGGAAGCAAATGAAACATGGGAGTTGGCTCTTTTACCTAATGGGTATAAAGCTATTGGTTCTAAGTGGGTATACAAGATTAAACATAAACCTGATGGCTCTATTGAGAGGTACAAAGCCAGATTGGTAGCCAAGGGGTATAATCAAGTTAAAAATAAAGATTACAAACACACTTTTTCCCCTGTTGCCAAGTTTACTACAGTGAGATCTTTACTTGCTATTGCTTCCATTAAAGCCTGGCCATTACATCAATTGGATGTGAACAATGCTTTTTTACATGGGCATCTTGAAGAAGAGGTATACATGGTTCCTCCAGCAGGATATACTAAGGTCAAACCTGGTTTTGTTTGCAAGCTAAGAAAATCCATTTATGGTCTCAAACAAGCCTCAAGGCAATGGAATGTTGAGTTGACAAAATTTTTTAAGAGCCTTGGTTTTATACAATCAAGGGAAGATTATTCTTTGTTCATCAAGGAAAACTCAGGTCTTTTCTTGCTTGCCCTTGTATATGTTGATGACATCTTGTTAACTGGTAATGATATGGCTGGAATTGTCAACACCAAGGCTGCCCTTCACAATCAGTTTACTATAAAGGACCTTGGCCTCATGAGATATTTTTTAGGACTCGAGGTTGCCAGGAATGATACAGGAATTATGTTAAATCAACGCAAGTATATTGCTGACATTATCACAGATATGCAAATGGAGCATTGTACTGCTGCAACCTTTCCTCTTCCCAAAGGTTTAAAGCTTTCTACAGATGAAGGAGCAATTATGGATGACCCTGAACAATACAGGAGGTTGATTGGTAGATTATTATACCTCAATCTTACTAGACCAGATATATCATATTCTGTCCAGCACTTGAGTCAATTTGTCAGTCAACCTCGACTCCCACATATGCAGGCTGCCATTCATGTTGTCAAGTATTTGAAAGGTACCATCAACACGGGGTTGTTTTATTCTGCTCATACTGATCTCAACATGACTGCCTATAGTGATGCTGATTGGGGGTCTTGCAATTTCAGTTGCAGATCCTTAAGTGGTTTCTGTGTTTTCATTGGGTCTTCTCTTGTGTCATGGAAGACAAAGAAACAGAAAACTGTGAGCAAAAGCACAGCTGAAGCTGAGTACAGAAGTCTTTCATACACAACAGCAGAGCTTGTTTGGTTGGTGGCTTTACTGAAAGAGCTTCACATTGATCCTCAACTTCCTATACCTCTTTTCTGTGACAATAAGGCTGCTCTTCATATTTCTGAAAACCCAGTCTTTCATGAGCGTACCAAGCATTTGAATGTGGATTGTCATTTTGTTCGAGATAAATTGCTTGAAGGTTTTCTATCTACTAGATATGTTAGAACTGGCTTACAACTTGCTGACCTAATGACAAAGCCTCTAGGGACACAACAACATCATTTTTTGTCTCTCAAGCTTGGTCTTCGGTTTGCTACCTTAGATCCACCTTGAGGGGGGCCTATTAGATAGTTAGTTATGTAAATACACCTAATGATGATGTCAGCATAGGTTCTTAGGTTGTTAGAAGTGGTTAGAGTTGGTTGTATAAATACTAACTACCTTGTACATTTCTTCTAAGTTAATCATAATAAAAATCTCTCTTCTATTTAGATTTTGTTCTTCATTCTCTCTCTCTAGAGAAGATCTTTCTAATCTTGTTAATCACATCATCAGCAATGGAGATTTCTCATAAAGCCTTCAATTATCCAGTACATTTTTACTACCTAACCAAATGCTGAATTTCCATATCGAAAAGTCGACACTGAACGAAAGATTTCCCTCCATTTCAATAAGATTCCCTACTTAAAACTATAAACTTTTCACAATATATCCCAAGATCGATCCCCATCACTGAATCTTAACCACTACTCCGAAGAATTGCATAAAGCATTCAATTATCCAGTACTTTTTTTAATACCTAACCAAATGCTGAATTTCCATATCGAACAGTCGACACTAAACGAAAGATTTGCTCCATTTCAATAAGATTCCCTACTTAAAACCATAAACTTTTCACAGTATAATTGCATAACGCATTCAATTATCCAGTATTTCTTTTAATAGCTAACCAAATGCTGAATTTCCATATCGAACAGTCGACACTGAACGAAAGATTTCCTCCATATCTGTAAGATTATTCATCGTTTTCCAAATTTTATTCAACAATTCACCATTTTTCCCAATTATCTTTAATTATTTGGCCGAATTTGTTTATTAATCATATAAGAGTACAGAATTAACTACGAAATTTAACTGGAAGCTCAAATAATCAATAATCAATAATCAATAAATTCAATTAAATATTGATATTTGAGAGCATGAGATACTAGTACAGTAGTACTACATAAGTACATAGGGAAGGGAGACTCGAACCCGTGATCTATTGTCATGATAACTCTAGTCGTAACCACTAGACTAAGACATTTTCGGTCTCGGATATTGGTTGAACATGAGATAATTAAAACACAAAGCATATCATAAATTAATAAATAAAATGGCAGTGATAATGTGATATGTGAAGATGAGAATTAATAAAGCAAACTTAAAAAAATTAAAAGAAATTAGAAGCATAAATATACCTGAAGAATTGAAATAAATTTGGGAATTAGGGTTTAATGGTGAGAAAGTGAGAATTGGAAACGGATAGAGTTGGGTTTTACTGTTTCACTTCACCTCAAAAAATGTGATTATACATCTCACGTGCTATGGTGAAATAAATTGAGTAGGTCTTTTTAGATGGTAAAATGATTTTTCACTTTTTAACAAAAAAAAAAAAAAAAAAAAAAAGAGGGAACATTTTTCAAAAAATAGCTACATTTTATCGTAAAATAGTGATATTTAGCGTTTTGATTGATTTGGTCCGTCTGAAACAAGAAATTGCAAAGAATTTGGTCTTTATCTCAAATGGATTTGGTTCGTATGAAATAAGAAATTGCGAAACAAATTTAATACGGTTGGTCTTTTCTCGTAAATTCTTATTTCAGACGGCGCATTTCCGTCTGAAAAATAAGAAGATTATGTTGCGATTTTCGAATCTTAGATATATTCTTGTGAATATATGATCGTAGTTTTTAAGCCAGTTCATGGACTAATAATGTAATTCATATGAGACTTTTGGATGAAAATGAAGGGAAGCCTACATTTACCTCGCAATTTGCGGGAACCCTTAGAGCACTGGAATATACTTCTACTGTTATAATACAAGCTCATAATCTCTCGTGTAAGAGTGTCGACAGACCACAACCAGCTCCAATCCATTACATAAATAATTCAACAATTTCTGGACATTTAACTTGAGATTACACATGCCAAGAAGTCAAGAACGATTATCAAAGAAATAGCTCATTAAAATTTACACATTTATTCCAGCGCCTGCCCAGCCTCTTAAACTGTTTCCTCACTTTAAACTTCGCTTTTCTTCCCATCCATTTGTGTATGATCAATTGCTCTAGAGCATGGCCGTTGCTAAGAAAATACTCGACTATTCTTAATTCCTCTTTCAAGCCT
This sequence comes from Heliosperma pusillum, assembly GCA_022085475.1. NCBI lineage: Eukaryota > Viridiplantae > Streptophyta > Magnoliopsida > Caryophyllales > Caryophyllaceae > Heliosperma > Heliosperma pusillum. The sequence goes on from JAIUZE010001610.1 coordinate 35,618, forward strand.
AAAAAATGCTCTATCTCAATGACCTTAAGGTGAGTTTTCAAACACGAAGGAACAACTCCTCTTCCCCAATAATCTTGCTGCACCGTGTCTTTATCCGTGAGGCCAACATGAAAAAGGCCCTAAAGAACAAAACAAACAGTGTTGATGTGTCGGAAATTACAGATGCATATAATATATACATATACTCAGTAAAAACTAGAAAGTACTCAGGGTGCGGGTTTAGGCACTGACCTCTGAAAAAGTAAGCTCTTCCAGATTAGGTGCACTTCCGAGCAACCTCAGCAACGTCAAATGTGGATTTGTAGAGCAACCTATCTTCAATGTAGTTAAATTACGTAGAATAGGCAACTCGTCTTTAACCAAAGTCACCGCCTTCATGAAACCAGAAAGATAAGCGTCACTCACAAATTAATTAACTAACCCCGATGGACTTGAGTTATTCTCAAATGTAATACCGTCTCAAACAAAGCTCGTTGACAAAGAATTACCTTAATGCCATCAGCTGACAGGAACAAGCGCTTGACGTTTGAAACCCCTTGAATAAGGTCACGTGCAGCGTGAGATAAAGACGAATCTTTAAAATCGCAAGAATCTATGTATATATCTACATGGGCTTCTACCAAATAATTTGATGTCTTAATGAAGTAACTTTTTGCTAATTTGTCAGAATAGTAAAAAGACTGCAACAAAGGAGCAATAATGGCAACAGAGTCCATAGCCCCTCTGACAAAGACAGAACTTTCAAAGTATTTTCCATCGCCAAGCTTCAGTTTTCTAAGAGATGGCGCGGAAATGGATAGCTGTCGAGCATCATACCAAGTAAGTGAGTCCCAATTAAATTCTTCGAGTAAAGGACATCCTGCAAAAATCCGGCCGATCAAGTCCTCATCTATAACCGTAACTTGCTGCAGATGGAGGATCTTAAGACATGGCAAGCACACAGTACCAGGAATATTTAAAATAGTGAAAACAAAATTCAATTTGAGAATACACAGTGTTTTGCAAGTGAATAAAGAATGTGGAAACACATCAGGTGTGCCACCAATGCAGAGATCGATTTCCTGGATTCCGTGGCTTAATATAGCACTTAACCAAAGACCAACACTTTCACGTTCACAACCTTCACATGTTGCTGTACATCTGATGCGAAAACTGATCAGGTTTGCCAACTTCAAGCAGCCCAGCATTTTGCAGACAAAAGCCCTAAACGAAACACACCTCTTTTCATGATCAAACACACTGAGGCTGTTAAATAGAAGTGAATCGTCAAAATCCAGATGAGTAACCTCTTTAAAGAGATTTCCCCACTTCCTCGACAAAATACTGGTAATGACAGCATACTTGGTGGGCAGGATATTGAGTACATTTATCAACAACTCATCAGGGAGACTGCTAATTCTATCAATAGCCATTCCGCCGTTTACCTCCTGCTTTCGGCTCGGCTGTTGGGACACAAAACCCGTAGCACTATAGCAGTGGTTGTATCTTCTAGTCAATAGAAAGCAAGCTGCTTGTGCAAACGGACGAGTGTACAAATTAATCAATCGTCCACTTGCTTATAATAGAAATCATCACAATAAAAAAAGCGTAATTCTATTCAAGTTATTCACAAATTTACTCCAATGGGATTTCAAATACAAATTACTCCGATGGTTGTATACATGTTATTCTCAATGAGAATCCAAACCGTATAGTTCTTGTCCTTCTTACTGGTGTAACTTATGCTATACTTAAATTTGCCCTAAAATGACGATAGCTTGAATACTCACAGCATGATTCCCTACTTAACCGAGAACAATCCACCCATTACCTAATCTTAACCAATACACCAAATTTTTCTTGCAATATATACCCACATATCTACTTTCGATATCGAAAAATCGACACTGAACTAAAGATTTCCATCAGCATACTATTCTACCTCTATACCCTCCATTTCTAAAAGATTATTTGCATAATTCTTCATCATTTTCCAAATTTCATTCAACTATTCACCATTAACTATGAATTCGTGTTTAATCATATAAGATTACAGAATTAACAACGAAATTAAACTGGCAGCTCAAATAATTAATAATCAATAAATTCAATTAAAGGTTGAACTTTGAGAACATGGGATACTTAAAGCACAAAGCAGAACATAATCTAATCAAGATAATGGCGATGATGTGAAGATGAGAATGAATAAAGCAAACGCGAAGAATTTAAGAAGTTTGAACATACCTGAATAAATGTGAATTGAAATAGATTTGGGAATTAGGGTTTATGGTGGGAAATTGGGAATTGGCAACGGAGAGAGTTGGGTTTTACTGTTTTATTTTTCTATATTTGAGATGTTTTAAATTTAAGACGGATATTTTATCTTAGATACTTTAAGATTTTGTAAAGTTAATACTCCGTATAGATTACTGTCCCTAAATAGCAATTTATGAGATAAATTCATATTCTTTACGGTTGTTGTAAAAAGAAATAGAATATTTACCGCCTCGTCGAACTCATCTTCACCTAATCGCTAAATAATATGCTGATTTTATAATTAAGCTCAATTTTATAAGGGCAAGAATACGTCAATACAAATCTTCAAGTTTAGAAGACTTAGTTATGTCGTAGCAAAACTTTATACACTAAATTGAATTGAACGGATTTGTATTTAATAAGACCTAAATTAAATTAAAGTTAAAGAAACCAAAGGTTTAAAAGAGGTTTGACAATAACTATGTTAGATTACAAAACAGATCTTTTCACTTCAACCATCAATTTAGGTATAGATTGAAATGGTTTTTAACATAGTGTCGTAGCCAGTTGGCCAAAAAGTTACGGTTCAAATCTCACTAACACTCGTTTGCATACATGTGAAATAATATCACATCATGATATTATGCCATCATGATATTATACCATAAGTATTATTAACAAGTTGATATTATGAGATATGATTGGTTTTAGCTATTGTATTATACATAGATATATCATACAATGGATGTAATTAACTTTGATAAGAATAAAACGACTTTCATATTTATCAATACACTAAAAGGTTCGGCAAAAGTTACTCTCTCTGTTTCAGCCATTTGTTTAACTTTGCTTTTGACTCCACTATTAAGGAAATGATAAAGTTCATTTGTAGTTATATTTGGTGGATGACAAGTGGACAATATTCTTATTCGATGATCAAATTATTCATAAATTACCTACCTAATATAGATGGTAAATAAATAAACACACCCTAAGATGAAAAAAGTAAACAAATGATCGGGACCGGGGTGTATATTTCTTCCCTCATGTAGATAAACACCAGTCCAAACCTGCGAATGCTGTTTTATTTGTTTTCAGCATGCAACATATGAGTGCATTTATTGTTAAAGAGATAAAGGGAAAGTTGTGTTGTATTAGGTTTGCCCAAACTAGGCTTAAATAGAGTACATACATAAACAATAGTCCCGTAAATTAGGCTAGAATAATGCGGAATAAACATAATAACAGCAACAATATATTAACTTTCCTAATACCCCCCTCAAGCTGGAGCATGGAGATCAAGAGTGCCCAGCTTGCCGAGAAGAGCGAGAAATTGCGGTGCCCCAAGAGCCTTAGTGAGGATATCAGCCAACTGATCAGTAGTGGAAACATGGGAAGCCACTATCAAACCTTCAGTAATAGCGTCACGCACGAAATGGCAATCAATCTCAATATGTTTCGTGCGTTCGTGGAACACGGGATTATGACCGAGTTGGAGAGCGGATTCACTATCTGAAAAAACGGACATGGGCCGAGAAAAAGTGACCCCCAAATCCAAAAAGAGCCCCTTCAGCCACTTTAACTCACACACAATATTTGCCATAGCCCGATATTCGGCTTCAGCAGAAGACAAAGATACGGTGTGTTGTTTACGGGTTTTCCACGAGATGGGTGATCCTCCAAGAAAAATATACCAACCGGTGACAGAGCGACGAGAGGCAGGACACGTACCCCAATCAGAATCACACCACCCGGATATAGAGAGAGAGCTATCGGCTCGTAAAAGCAGGCCTTGGCCCGGACTCCCTTTGAGATACCGAACAACCCGAAGTGCAGCGGCCATGTGCTCAGTGCGTGGCTGGTTCAAGAAGCGAGACAGTATATGGACGGCGTAAGATAGGTCGGGCCGAGTGACAGATAGATAAACAAGCCGACCCACTAACCGCCTATATGACTCAATATCGGAGAGAATATCACCAGTAGCTTCGGCCAACTTATGATTTTGCTCGATGGGAGTAGTAGCGGGCTTGGACCCTAGTAAGCCAGTTTCAGAAATGATGTCAAGCGCATATTTGCGCTGTGAAATATAAATGCCTTCGCCACTTCGAGAGACTTCAAGACCCAGAAAATATTTTAATGGACCCAAATCTTTCATATGGAAACAGTTTCCCAAATACTCTTTGAATTTTGCAACAGCGGAAGAATCGTTACCAGCAATGACTAAGTCATCCACATAAATGAGAATAAAAAGACGAACTTGGTCATGCGAGTAAGAAAATAAGGAATAATCCGAGTAAGAGTGTTTGAAACCATATACCTTGAGAGCGGAAGTTAGCTTAGCAAACCAACACCGCGGAGCTTGCCGGAGACCATATAATGATTTTTTGAGTCGACATACTTTACCTTCCTTCCCACGGCTGAAACCTGGAGGGAGGCGCATATAAACTTCTTCGGCGAGGTCACCATGTAAAAATGCATTATGGACATCCATTTGGTGTAACTCCCATTTTTTAATTGCAGCCACGGCGAGGAAAGCACGAATTGTGCCCATTTTGACGACCGGAGCAAAGGTCTCTCCATTGTCGAGCCCCTCGACTTGGTGATTCCCGAAGACTACAAGGCGGGCTTTGAAACGTTCAACGGTACCATCGGACTTATACTTAATTCTGTACACCCATCGACACCCAAGTGCTTTTTTATCAGATGGAGGCTCGACCAATTCCCATGTACCATTCCGCTCGAGAGCAGCAATCTCTTGTTGCATTGCATCACACCAATTAGGATCACGAATGGCGTCTTTAAAGGACGGGGGTTCCATTTCAGCTGTTATAGCTGCAAGGAAATCACGTTGCTTTGCAGAAAAATATTTGCAATTGACATAATTAGCAAGGGTATAGGGTGTACCTGAGGATGACGTTGGAGAGCTAGGTGTGCTGGAGGGAGGAGGCGGACTGGTTGCGGTGTCAAGTACATAATCCGAGAGTCGGGAATTAGGAAATTTCAATCGCCGACCTTTACCCATTTTAGTTTCGGATGGTGGGATAGGAGCGGCAGGATCCGTGGTAGAGGAGAAAGTGCCGGATGCAGCCTGTTCAGTGGGAGAGGATGCTGCTACTGGGTCGTTTTCAGCCTGGTTCGTGGCAGGCCCTGAACCAGCAGCAGTGGGGGTATCGGGCTGCTCTGCCGTGGCCTGGAATGGCTCATCAGCTATGGTCGTTTCAGGTGTAGGAGGCGAAGGGGCTGAAGTATCGGGAGTGACGAATGGAAAGACGGACTCATGAAAAATAACATCGCGAGAGACAAAGAAGGTTTCGGTTTCAATGTCGTAAAGCTTCCATCCCTTTTTATTACTCGGATAGCCAACAAAAATACTACGACGACTTCGCTTTTCAAATTTGTCCCCATTAGTATTTTGATTATGAGCATATGAAAGACAACCAAACACCCGCAAATTCTCATAAGACGGGGCAATCCCATAAAGACACTCATATGGAGTCGAATTATGAAGCAATGGTGAAGGTGTTCGGTTAATTAAATAAACAGCGGATAATATACATTCACCCCAAAAAGTTTTAGGCAAATTGGCTTGAAAACGGAGAGCCCGGGCGACATTCAAAATATGACGGTGTTTACGCTCTACTCTCCCGTTTTGTTGCGGGGTACCCACACAAGATGTCTCAAATTTTATACCATTTTGGAAAAAATAACCAGCCATAGCATTAAACTCGCTTCCATTATCGCTTCTCACATTTTTTAGAGTCTTAGAAAACTGAGTTTGAACCATATAAATAAAACTCATAAACATATCCGTAACCTCAGTTTTGTCAAGCAATAAATAAACCCAAGTGGCACGGGAATAATCATCCAAAATGGTTAAAAAATATTTCGCCCCGCAAGAAGAGACAGTACGATAAGGACCCCAAAGGTCGCAATGAATTAGCTCAAATAAATCCGAGGCACGCTTATTGTTTGAAAGAAAACTGTCACGGTGGTGTTTTGCTAAATGACAAGCATCACACACATTGTCTTTATTTGAAAATAAATTACTAAAAAAGGGTACAGTCTTGACCACTTTATCCGACGGATGCCCGAGACGCCTATGCCAAAGGTCGAATTTCCCTTGTCCAGTCACCGTATGCACCGTCAATGGTTTCGCCCCCGCAACGATCCAAAACAGTCCGTCCCTCAGTTCACCTGCTCCAATCGTCTTCCTCGAAGAAGGGTCCTGAATAAGACAAGTATTTTTAGCAAACTCAAAAGAATAAATATGATCAATTGTGAGCTGGGAAACTGAGATCAAGTTGCACTTCAAAGCAGGAACAAATAATACGTTTCGGAGAGTAAGGAATTCATTAATATAGACGGAACCCATTACGGAAGCCACAATTTGTTGGTCATTCGGAAGACCGACAGTGCGATCAGGTATTTGAATTTTATCCTCCAAACACGACAAAGTTCCTGTGACATGATTAGAAGCACCCGTATCAATAATCCATTTATACATACCAATTAAACGATCCGAGTCCAGCATAGAGTTTGCCGAGGTGTTCATGAGCAGTGCATTTGCACGAACAGGAGGATCTGAAGCAGTTTTACTGCCGCTATTCGAGCCTGCCCCACCTGAACTTGGAAATGCACCAGGTTCGCGACTGGAAGAACGAGCCCTGTAAACACGGTACTCAGCAATAGTACGAGGCCTTTCACCCCACCAATCAGGAAAGCGATTAGTTTTAAAAAAACATTTAGCCATGTCATGACCACGAGTTTCACAGTAAGAACAGAGAAGTTTCAATTTGTCATTTCTTTCCTTATCACGAAGGAGTCTCCAATCAGTATTACCGGAAGAAGGAGTTGCAAATATAGCAACTTCAGTGGTGTTGGGTTGGGTTTCAGCACGTAAGCGCTCCTCTTGAAGAACAATATTATAAGCGCGGGTAAGAGAAGGCAACGGTTCCAATTGAAATTGAGAAGATCGGATATTACCGTAAAGGGTGTGATCGAGTCCCATAAAAAATTGATGCAACCGTTCATTATCTTGACGCTGGATTGCCTTCTCCGCGATCCCGCACACGCATTTGCCACAGCGACAAGCAAATGGCGGTTCATGCTTAACCAGCGAGTCCCATAGAGACTTAAGCTTCCCGAAATAGGAAGTCACATCCATTCCCTTTGCTTGCTTGCAATTGTTCAACTGTGTCTTGAGGCCGTGAATCATCGTGCCGTCAATAACTGCATACTGTCCTTTAATGTCGGACCACAAAACAGAGGCATCATCGGGATAATCAATATGATCGAGTAAGTTCGGATCAATCATATTGCGTATCCATTGAATAAGTGTGCAATTAACAACAACCCAATTCTCAAGGTCGAATGCCGTTGTGGTTTTTTTTATGGTCCCATCAATGAATCCGAATTTACGACGAGATTTGAGAGAAAAAGTCATGGATCGTTGCCAAGCGTCGTAGTTATCACGACGTAAAATAACGTTTGATATTTTTGCCCCCGGAACATCATGTGAACCGAGATAATAGGGGCTGAGAGGATCGATTTTAGGAGGGTCAGTGGAGACGATATCCCCTGGCATGGCAGCGTAGGTGATGATTTTCGTGGTGGCTGATGAAGGGGTTTTTTTTTTTTTAGGGTTTTTTTGTGTGGAAACCTGGAAGCTCTGATACTATGTTAAAGAGATAAAGGGAAAGTTGTGTTGTATTAGGTTTGCCCAAACTAGGCTTAAATAGAGTACATACATAAACAATAGTCCCGTAAATTAGGCTAGAATAATGCGGAATAAACATAATAACAGCAACAATATATTAACTTTCCTAATATTTATTCACACCAGCAAAACCATGTCAATCCTAAAAGGAATCAGTAGGTCTTGCTTGTGACGGATCGGATCTTGCGACGGGTATTTTGTGAGAGGAAATGGGTAGAGGGGACAAGGTGGGCACCCCCATGTGCTTCTCCACTCACCCTTGATGGATATTTTGTGAGAGAATATGGTATCCGTCTTAAGCTTGCGACGGATAGTGTCCGTCACAAATGAGAATTTGTGAAAAGGAATATGTTATTTAAGTACGTACGGATGTATAAGCTCGTTGTCACTTCACTTCACTAGTTAACTACCATAGTATACAGTAAAAAAATACTAGTCATGGGTAAACTTAATAACTTATTTGTTGTCCTTTGTGTAGTTTTTCTCCTTCTCTCGAGTAGAGGTATGGCCTCCAATCTCTTTGTTTTTACGAGTACAAAAAATGTATATATTTACTAGCTTAGTCGGTAAAGTCATAACTTATAAGTTATAATCCATTAGTGATTATATTAAATTAATCATGACCTGGAGACTGGAGTTATTAACATATAAAGGTGCAATAGCATAATTTACTCTCTAGACTAGGCAATAGTGCAATAGCATGTTTTGTGATATTATAGTTGTTGTACATATTTCCTTCCATAGCTAGATTTATTCACTTCTATATATTCACATGTATAATGTACACTAACCAAGAAAGCAATAAACACAATAGGATTACTCATATTACGGAATTTTTTTTCAAAGTAGGGTTATTGGGACAATTAAATCTCGCTTTAGGGTTGTTTTGAAACTATTTCTCGCCAATGGGTCCACGTCATCACTTTTTATACGTTCATAACGGGAGTATATATCATTATTAGAAAAGCCAAAGCTCATACACGTTGTTTTAAGGTTCAAATCTTGACACCGTCTATTATCTAGTGATTTAATAGCCTAGTAGTAACATGTATATAACCATCGCCTTCCATAATATACAGGCGGAGTAGGATATGGGAAGGCATATGCCTAAACTCGGACAAATGCGATTTACAATGCATAACAAGAGAGCACGCCTCTGGAGGCGCTTGCCATCGGAGTGGCTTTGGCCTTGCTTGCTTCTGCTATTTCAACTGCTAAAATCACCAACCTTAGTTTCATACCTTAGTTTATCTCGCTTGTGACGGTCTTGAACTTGTGACCTCTCACACTTGTCCTCCCACTGTGACGGATTTTGTCCACCTTCAATGAGATTTTGTTTTCCTAATATGATTGTGGAAAAATAAATTTTTTTCCTCATCAAACGAGCACACTATGCCACGGGCTCCCGGGGTAAGAAACTAAGAATCGAACCCAATAATAACAAGCGGAACTCATAAACCAGTTTGATATAGTTTTATGGTAACATCATTACAACAAGGCTTATACGTTTAAGTCTCGACTATAGAACATTACAATAGTATTGGATTATTACATCCTTTCCTCCCAGAAAAGGTATGCGCCATTGTTGAAAGTTGTTGCAATGTTAATGCACTGATTTCGCAACAAAACATTGCAACCACTTACACAAATCAATATTCAGACAGCAACAAGCAAGCAAAAAAATATGAATGGGGATAAACAAATTCCAACAATCGAGTCATTTGAGTCGAGTGAATTTGTATCACTTGAATGAAATCAAGCAAGTTTCCGAGGCTTTTGGCAATTCCTCTATTTCTATCTCCTTTTCAGTGTTCCTCTGTCGCCAATGTATAACCACCTGCTCCAAACCGTTAGCCTGCTCTAGGAAATACTTGACGATGCCCATCTCCTCTCTAAAACCAGTGAATTTCGTGATTTTGATGACCTTCAAGCACGACGAAACACAAGAAGGAACCGGGTGATCGCCAAGCAAGCAGTCGTCTGATTGATCATCAGTGCTCCATCCAGTATAATACCCCTACACACGTCCATACAAGAAAGGAAACTTAGCGATATTCCGTAACGGGTAACTACCAACTCATAATGATATTGGCATATGGAGAAACTCTATACTGAAGTGATCATTAACCTGCGCCAGTGTGAGAGACTTTAAGCAAGGCGAGTGATTAAGGAAATCCAGCAGCACATCGTTCCAGCTAACATCGTAGCCTTGATCAAGCTCTAATCGAGTCAAGTTCCGAAATACGGGAAACTCAAAGTCGCCACTGGTGAGAGCCTTCAAAAGAAGAAAGAATCAGTCAAATTCATGCAAGCAATGCCAAAGTTATTTGGTAAATTCTCATTCAAGACTGGTATATCCGTCTAGATTAAGACCAGTATAAAAGTATGCATAGGAAAAAACAAAATATGTTTCCTATATGCCCATGTAGGAGGATATTTGACCGGTTTCATGTTACGACGTATACCTCCGTTTTAAAGAATAACTGGAGTCATTTTACAGTATGATTTTGAGATTACCTCCAAGCATTGACCGGATAAGTACAAGATCTCGCAGTTTGAGACTCCACAGATAACATTAAGCATAGTGTAGCAAAGATCTTGAGGATCATCGAATTCATCGTCATTAAAACCAACCTCAAAATGAGCATGAACCACAGAGTTTAGGTTCCTGATATCAAACTGATTTGGTAAGCTATCGCTATACTTCAGATAAACCAGACTCGGTAGATTGAAATGAATCGAAGAACCATTAAGTTGTTCTAGTGATCCGCCTATTCCGACTTCAAGTGTCAATCTTTTTAGTAAGGGATTAAAGAAAAAAAGATCGCATCCATTCCAATCACATCCTATTAAAACCAATTCCTCGAGTAATGGGCAACCACGCAAAATCCCGTTGAGGTCATTCATACGAGTATCACCATTACTAGGGAATGAAACTTCTTTGAGAAACAGCACTTTCAAACATGGAAATGTTACAAGCCTCAGAACATGCAGGATAAAGTTGCATTCCAACTTCAAAACCGTTATATTCTGACAAGTAAATTCGGGAAGTAGTAGAACAAAAGAGACACCCAATTCGACAGATAACTCGAGTTCGGTGACCTCAAGCAAGAATAAGGCAACATTAATCCAATTAGTAAGTAGGGAATATCTGACGACATCTTTCCCACATTTCAGCCTAAACCTGGTAATTGTCGATTCCTTGCAGTCAACCAATACCCGATTTACAAATCTCCTAAAACAACTATTCCTGCTCGGAGTATCCAGACGGAATTGAGGATGAATTGACAAAGAATCGTCGAAATCAAGATATTTCGTAAGTTTGTATAGGTTTCTCCACTTAGTCGCGAGAATACTGGTACCCACAGCATATTTTGTGGGAAGCATACACAGAATATGGCCTAGAATGTCATCAGGTAAAGTGCTAAGACGGTCTGTTTTCTCGGTCTCTTTCGACTTCTGACGATCCCTAAGCGTTCTTTGGCCAAAAACCATTGTTTCTTAATCCAACATTCCTAGCACAGAAACACCATAGAGTTACTACATTGATCAAAGTTCGATTTTCTAATAAGATGACGATACGAAAGGATCAATCATGGATAATTTGAACATTTAACCTTGAAAAATCAGTAAAAAAATTAACCCACGAACATACAAAAATTTACCCACAAGGGTAAAAACCCGTCAAAGACAACAAAGAGTTGCACACTGTTGCATATTGTAAAATCAATACTGAACATTTATCCTTCAAACATTAATACTTTTACCCACAAACCATACAGAAACATAAAAAGATTTACCCACAAGGGTAAAAACCTGACAAAAACAACAGAGAGTTGCATAGTAAAACCAAGATGTGACATGACAGTATAAGAACACATTTTACAAAAAACATCTTCTTGAATTAAAGAAATAATTAGACCCAATTATGTGGGTCAATTGTAAGATATCATAAAACCATCTCATACAAGACTTATACGAAACTTTACTTCTCTTCTTGAATTAACGAAATAATTAGACCCAATTATGTGGGTCAATTGTACGACATCATAAAACCGTCTCATACAAGACTTACACGAAAAATTACTTCCCAACAAATTACCGCAATTAATCATGAAACACGACATTATTCAAAGTAAATGCTCCTACTAGATAACATGGAAAAAGTTGAACCCAGTACATTTGTTTCACATTTACACAGCACACATTTACTGCACTCCATAAACACAGTAAAAAGAAAGAAAATGGAAGAATTTTTTTACCCGAAGTTTCAGCAACAGTAAAAATATATGACCCTTGTCCCTTTTAATCAGGAAAATGATTAAACTTTTATCGATAGACAGGAAGAAGTAAGAATATGAAGCGACGCAATTCCACGCTCAAATGTGGAGACAAGTAGTTACACCAAGAGGGGTAATAATAAGACAGCTTAAACGAGTAAGACGGTTATTTTATATATTAAAAAAGTTACGGAGTATTTATTTATCACACAATTTTATACGGAGTATTTAAGAAAGACATTATTCATTTATTCGTCTTTAAGTTTATAATAGCTAAAATACATACCAAATTATTTCAGGTGTTGCCTTGGAAAATAATAAAAGTTATGTCATCATTACAACTATGTGCTTGTTCGTTAATGTTCGTATTAAGCAATATTTACTGCTTATTTATTAGTAATAATAAATGAATGTTTAATATTTGATTAATAAAATGAGTAGCGAGCTTTAGTCACAAATTCTTATTTGAAAACAGGCATTATCCGTTACAAGCTGAAGGTGGATAATGCCCTTTTCACAATATATAAGTGGGTCTCCACTTGTCTTCCCACTTGCATATTGTGAAAGCTGTATTATCCGTTTTTAGTTTGCGACTGATAGTGCCCGTCTTCAGTGACACAGGTTGTTTGGTGCGTTGATGGTGATTAAAATGAGAAGTAATGATAATTTTACTTTAAAATTAATTGTCATCACTTTTTTTTTTCTTAAATTATTAATTTATTTTTGATTTTTAATTTTTAATTAAATTAATTAAAAATAAATAAATAATTGTGATGAAGTAAATATTAAATTAAAGAAAATTGAGGGTGAAGTGATATGATGTGAAAGAGTATGAAGGTTCGAAAAGTTACATTTGGCAGTTAATACAAGGGTAAGCTGCACAAAAGTCTTTTATAAACAGTAGGCCTATGAGTTATGTGTTTGTTGCACCAAATGATGAAAACTTAATAGCCCTGCTCTATATCTTTTGCTTCTTTTTTTGTACAGAAGATGAAATCTACTCGATTTATATCAGATTTTTCAGATATACTATTGTCTTTTAATACTTCCTAGTAGTTTAAGTAAGTCAAATAGTGGTCAACCTTGACAATGGTTTTTCCATTTTATTTTAATAAAATAATACACAAATTCTTATTTGAGACGGGTTAGGCCTCCTTACTCGCTCTTTTGTGAGGGGGTTTTGAGTTTTGACTGTCTGAAGTAATAAGACGGATCGCCCGTCTGAAGCAAGACTAACTGAAAATATAAAAAAATTTCGTATTGTACTCAATGGTCATATAATGGTGTTTTTAGATGACGAGCAAATACACACTCTCTATCTAAATGAAATGGTTTTCGTAACTTTAAAACATTGTGAAGGGCCAGTTGTTAACACTATAAAACTGCTGTTTATGACGAATTATATGCAGTTTTGGTAGAAAATCAATACAATTTTTTTGCATACAGACGACCTTATACTCTTAATTGTCTTATACAATGAGTTTGTCAAACGGATATTTAAGTAACTATTTTTTCATTTAAATGGGTTATGATATTTGTGATCCGTTAACATAATTTTTTGTGTAACGGACTAACGCGGCCTTACACGAGAATAATTAGGAAAAGGCGGGTTATGGTTGAGTGCTTGAGTGAAGTTTGATACGGAGTTTATGAGGCTTCTTGAATGCAGTTTCTGATTTGAGTTAGTGGTGGATTTAACATATAAACAGCTATGTATGGCACCCCGACGCTTTACTTTGGTTGCGTATCGCTATGTATGTTTAACCCTTCAACACGAGTACAAGACACTACGACACTTGATTTTAGGCCTAAGATATAAAACTTTTTCACAGAATAGTCGTGTCTAACACTCTGACATTTCCTACTGAGTAAGAGTAACATAAGTTAACATGGATAATTGGGGAGTGTACCTTGTGGTATTCTGATTTGTAATAGAGCAAGGGCAGTGATACGAACTGTGTGAGAGATGGCGAATTTAATACACTTTTAGTCGTTTGTGTGAAACCTCAATGTTTATTTTATCAGACCGACTATTTAGTTAACCGAGTGACAACAGAAGAATTTTTTAAAGCAGGGAACTGAGGTCGGGGTAGATAAGTTTGCGTCTCTGGTGAAATTTTCGTTGAAAATTTGTGGGCTGTCGAACAAAGATAGAGGATGCTTTTGTAGTAGAGGTTCTCTGAAGTTTTCAAGGAGTGGTTTCTGATTACAAAGTTAGTTTTTGCTTCATTATTCTGAACTCGTGACCTCTCAGTCATACAGCAACAGCTAAACAGTGCGTCAAGGCTCCCCTTCATCTTCATGGGTTTCTTTGTCGATTTTAAATGGTGAGTATGCCTCTTGTAATGTGAAGTAGCAGGGTTTTGATACAATTTATGTTTCAGATTTCATCGTGTCCCTCTGAAATAGCCTTTAGACTTTGTACATCGGACCTCTTCGTTAATACCCTAGACGGGGGCATGGCATTAGAGTTCTGTTGTTTCGGCCAAGTTGTAGTCACTTTGTTTCGGCTTTCCCTCTGGTTTTGGTGAAAGCATTTTTGTAAACACTGACGCAGAAGACATGCTGCTAGAATGCTAGATACTGTAAACCACGGTGAATGTCGTTTATCTGTTGCAGGCCTTTGGCGGGGAATGGAGTCTGTGTCATACGCTGCTCCTCAGGGCTCAGGCCCTGACACGACACTGGCTGCTGAACAATCTTCCTTCATCAACTCATGCCGTCCAGCTCGGATGGGCCCAGTGGTGGAGCTAGGGGAGGGCTAGCAGCGGCTCTCACCCCCTGGCGGATAAATTTTATCAAAATTTTTTAAAGTGTACCTTATGTAATTAATGGTTCGCCCCCCTAAAACTTTTCGCTCTTCCTAAATTCAAATTATGGCCCCGCCACTGGATGGGCCCCCCTCTTCGTCAAAAGGGGTGTCATCCGGACTATCAACCGTCGCAGCTCAATGGTAGCTACAAGCGTGCGTGTAATGCCTGTATCATGGCGCTCATCTTTCCGGACTGCCTATCCAGGTAATCTGAAGACTCCCTTGTTTTGATTCTTCAGTGATTGTGGCCGTAGTTTATGTAGTTAATACTCCGTAATAATAATACAAGAATAAAGAAAATTAGTAATGAAAATAAATGATTATGAATACTTAATTCTCCGTGATTATAATACAAGAACATGAGTATTCGAACATGATTCCGTAATTATTTCCCCAAAAATGCCCGACCCGCTTGACTTGAAAATGACAAGAGCAACATGTCTGAAACCCAAAAAGACCCAACCCAACCCGAATTAGCTTGATAAGGTGACACACCCGTACTGACTTGACCTGAACTGCCTTGGCCTAGTTTCGACCCGACTCACAACTCACAACCATATACGGAGTACATTTTTTAATGGTGCAGTCCCGAAGAAATCGGAGGGAAAATTTTCATGAATTGTTAATATAGATTGTTTTGCACATGCCAGGGTATCATGTGGTGTATTCTGGAAAATGTCGTCAATGTATTAAAAAAAACCATTTATACCAATTCTGATATCTCACGTAGTCACGTACATTTTGGCTTACAAAAGTTGATAATGCTAAAGTTAGACCCTGATCAAGCTCCATTAATGGAGGCAGAAAGGTACATTACTAACACTCTTTGTCACAAGCTCTTCCTTAAGATCGTCTTAAGTTAAGACGACCTCACAACCGTTTTAAATGATGTTAAAATGAAAAAGATCGAGGTTGTGAGAGGTCTCAACTCAAGACTGTCTTGAGCGAGGCTTGCCGTTATTCTTTGTTATCTTTTGTTATGTATTTTGTAAGTTGCAAATTTTTTGAACTAACTACAGAGTTTTATTTATATGTTTAATGTATATTGTACGATATAGCAAGTCATATATAGAAAGAGTAATCGACGAAGAAGAGGAGTTCGACCCAGATAAATGGATAGCGGAATTTGAAGATATAACAAAGGATGCAGAAAAGATACAGAGAGAATTGCTTGAGAAGATATTGAAGGAAAATGGTGAGACGGAATACCTTAAGAAACACGGTATAAATTCAAGTCGTCTTGATCAACGGAGCTTCATGGAATGTGTTCCATTGGTTAGTTACGCACATCTCCAACCATACATTGATAGAATTGCTGATGGAGATACGTCGTCTATTCTCA
Source organism: Heliosperma pusillum (assembly GCA_022085475.1). Taxonomy (NCBI): domain Eukaryota; kingdom Viridiplantae; phylum Streptophyta; class Magnoliopsida; order Caryophyllales; family Caryophyllaceae; genus Heliosperma; species Heliosperma pusillum. The sequence continues at coordinate 52,003 of JAIUZE010001610.1, forward strand.
CCTCTAAACCTGTCTCCGCTTTTATTCTTAGGTAGGTACTCTCTCCATTCAACACCAAACACATCATTTCATTTTTTGACACGATTCCTAACTCCGCTTTTATTCTTAGGTAGGTACTCTCTCCATTCAACACCAAACACATCATTTCATTTTTTGACACGATTCCTAAATGAATGATCTGTTCAAAAAAAATATTAAACTTACATTTTTGTACAATGTAAAATTAAAATATTTACGTTACAATTTGTGCATTGACAAACATGTAAAATAGAAATGGTGTGTAAAATTGAATGGAAGGAGCAATATGTTCCTTGATGCAATTTCAACCCTTTTTCCAATGGACAATGATAGGGTATTTAACTATTTACCAAGTCTCCGTACCACCTTCTCACATGCATTAACTTATTCTCTGCTTCTTATAGTTCAGGAACAACTACTGGGAAGAAGAAACTTATTCCTTGCCTAGAAGCGAAAATGGACGTTAGCTTAGTCTCCAAGTTGACGGCGTATGCATATAGAAGCAGGTAAGTTCATTGCAGTAATTAATTATATGTTGCTATTCAATTGAATTGGCTGTTAGTTATCTAAAATCTTGCTTTAAAAAATTACTCGACTCAATCTAAACGACAATGGCCCTTGAATGATTGTTGGAGTCCCATGACGGGGGACTCCCCGTACCTAGTCAGGGTGGTTGTTATACCATGTCAATAAACCATCTCAACCAAAAGCTTAAGTTGATGGTTTGAGTCCCATGATCGGCTTTATTATCTTACAAATATCATGAGACGGAATATATGAGGATTATAATCGGGTAGTAAATTTTTGTATTAACATGAGACCATATATATGTACTAATGTAGGGAATATCCAATTGACGAGAGCAAAAAGGCTTTGACATTCACCTATATTTCACCTGCAACTAAAACAAAGGGTGGTTTAGAGGTAAGTTTTGGCAGTTCTATTTATTTCAGTCACCGGAAGGCGAAACTGGGTTCAAGAGTAGAGCATTGCAGCCCTCCTGAAGTCCGATGCGCTGCAGATATTCAGCAAGCCACTTACTGTAATCTCTTGTGTGGACTGATGTGTCGCGATGATGTGCAACTCATTTCCTCGGTGTTTGCACATTCAACTGTGCTTGCATTAGAAAAATTTCAGGAACAATGGGAAGAGTTATGCAAGGACATTCGAGTTGGGGTGCTGAGCACCCGAATCACGGATCCATCTCTTAGAAAAGTCATGTCTCGTCTTCTAAAACAAGATGCTGAATTATCAGATACAATTTACAACATTTGTTTGGAGTTACGTGAGCGTTCTTGGCAAGGTTTGATACCTAAGCTTTTCCCGAACGCGAAGTATGTTATCGGAGTCATGACAGGGTCTGTTAAAAAATATGTTGAAAGATTAAGGTTGTACGCCGGGGAGCTTCCAGTGATTAGTGACGAATATGTATGTAGCGAGGGACGTGTTGGAGCTAATATTAATCCTCGCGTTCTTCCTGCATTAGCCACATATGTTGTACTTCCAAACGTTGCGTATTTCGAGTTTCTACCTGTTCGAGTCAAGAAACAACAATATGAGCACGACATTGAACCGAAACCTCTTGGGTTAACCCAAGTCAAGATTGGTGAAGAATATGAAGTTGTAATCACTAACTTCCTAGGTAAGATCATCAAAATCACCCTTCTTAAATCGACTATAACGGCTGCTGTTTGTTTTTTGGTGTAAAACGGCTGCTGTTTGTTTTTTGGTGTAAAGGGAGCCGCAAGAGTGATTTTCATGTTGACGAGGTTTGAACCTAGGTCATGAGTATAACATCTCATGTACCAACTAAGTTAGTTCATGAATACTAATTAAACAAAACCAATCGTATATCGTTGTGTATCAGGTTTATATCGTTACAAGCTGGGAGATTTGGTAAAAGTAACAGGATTCTACAATTCCACTCCAGAACTTGAATTCATATGTAGGGCCGGTGTGATTCTATCGATCACTGACGACAAAACGACTGAGAGAGATCTACAAGTAGCAGTCGATGAGGCTTCACAACATTTATCCAAGGATAATGTGAAGTTGGTTGATTATACAAGCTATGCAGACGTTTCGTCTAGGGAACGACATTACATTATATTCTGGGAGTTGGATCGTGATTATTGCAGCGATAATAATATGCTAACGAAGTGTTGCAATAGCTTGGACAAGGCAATTCCTTATGTAATATATGAGGATGAACGCCAGTTGAAACAAATTGGTCCCCTAGAGCTTCGGATAGTTCGAAGAGGGACGTTTATGAAGATTGTTGAACACAGGGCAAGCGTCGGAGCTGGTAATATTGCTCAGTTTAAAATGCCAAAATGCTTGAAAAATGAGCATTTCCTGAAGATCTTCAATGATAATGTCATTAACAGTTATTTCAGCTCTGCTTATGACTGATACATGGGTATGATAACGCCATTACGGTTTTGTTAAACGCCACTCAAATACAAGTTGTTATAGTATAAGGATATTTTACTATTCACTCTCTCACAAACTTGAGTGTCATTAGTCATATTAGTAGTGACATTATCATTTCCTCTATATATATAGCTTGTAAATCAACAATTTTTCAAAGAGAAGCACCGGTCTTGAACTCCAAGTATACTTCCTCTCATTCAAAATAAACTTTTGGTTAACTTTACGTAACTTTGACAACGATCTTCCACATGCTTTTGCACGTCTCCAACGCAATAGTTTGGCAATTGTTGTTCGGCATGTATATATTTCTTTTTTAGGTTGAAATTTATTTTTTACAGAGTACTCGTATTTTTTCTATAACAAATAGAAATATGTTAACATTATAGCATAAGCTTTTCAAAGTTTTTACATATTTTGTCAAAGATTTAAAACTTTGTTCCCAATATAATAAATGTGAAACTTAAAGTGAGGGACACTTTTTGACCCTGACCTTGAAAAGTTAAAGAGAAAAATCATAATTAAAAAACGGAGAATATTACATTATAAGTACGGGCAAAATTCAAGATTTTAAGATAAAGGAAGCTAACTTACAACGTTAATAGCAATGTTACTCAACTTATTTTCAAATGATTTTTTTATTGTTACTTTTTAGTGATTTTTTTTTGTCTTTTTGTGACAAAAATTATTATTGTCACAAAAAGACAAAAAAAAATCACTAAAAAGTAACAAAAAAAAAATCATTTGAAAATAAGTTGAGTAACAATGTTATTTTGAGAGTTGCAGTGCAACATTAGGTTGTGACACCCAATTTCTCTCTCCCCTTGCCAAATGTCCTTCACTCATTGGATCACAAATTTTGTACACAAAATGAAATTGCTGACACATATTGTTCATTGGTAAAAGTAGCCTCAAAGTATTAACAGCTATTTTTTTTTATTAAAAAGCTTTACAAAAAAACAATTACATAATTAGTCCTATTTTTTCATGCTCTATAAATAGAGCCCAATATTGATATACTCCCTCCGTCCCGGTCATTTGTTTACCTTTAGTTTTGGCACAATTATTAAGAAAATGGGAGGGGACCATTTGTGGTTATACTAGATGGATGACAAGTGGACAATAGTCCCATTGGGTGATTCCATTATTCATACATTATGTTCCTATTATAGAAAGGTAAACAAATGAATGAGACACCCTAATATAGAAATGGTAAACAAATGACCGGGACGGAGGGAGTATTTTTTATCACAAAAAAAAATCATATTTTTCCCTCTTTAACTTATTATATACAAAAAAATACATATACCTCCTTAAAAATTTATATAATTATGGATCTTAATGACCCTAATTTTGGAAATACCTCAAATCTTCCACAAAATCAAAACTCTCAAAGTTTTGATTTTACAAACCATCAAAATTCTTTATTTCCCCACAATTATACTATAAACTCTCAAATTAATCCAATTGCACACAACCCATCTCCCCCATATTATCATAACCCTCAATTTTATCCAAACTCCCAAGATCAAACAAATTTTCAAAATATTCAAGTTTCTCAAAATATCTCAAAAAAATTATTTCAAGAGAATCAAGAAAAGCAAAAAAAATCTAGGAAAAAATCTACCCCTAATTTATGGAGTGTTGAGGAGGACATGATTCTTATGAAATCATGGTGTTATTATAGTTGTGATGAGATTAAAGGGAATAATCACAAGGGTGATGATTTGTGGGCAAGGGTAATGGAGATGTATGAACAATATCGACGAGAAAATCCAGATAAAATTGGTGGGAGAAATTTGGATTCGATGAAAGGTCGTCATCAAAGAATTTGTAAAAATGTCAATATGTGGGTTGCTTGTTATAGAAAAGCATACGCGAGAAAATCAAGTGGGATGAGCATGAGTGATGTTAAAAAAGACGCACATGCACAATACACTCAAGCGACTAACTCCAATTTCAATGAAATTGTGGTATTTGAAGAAGTGATGAGTAAGCTAAAGAAATGGGAAGTTCCGACGGGAATGGAAATGGGAGGCAGTCAGTACGTGGAAGAAGGCAATGATATCATTCAAGAAAGTGGAGGTAGCACAAAAAGATCAAAAACCAATGAAGATGGAGATTATGTTCTCTCTACAAATTTTGATACTCCAACTAGTGTTCCTACATCTAGTTCTATTAGTCGTCCTCAAGGAAGGGATGCTGCTAAGAAGAAAAGGGGAAAACAGAAAGTTACAGAATCTTCACACAATAGTGAGTTCACTGAAGAGTATCGTGCTATGAGAATGGTAAGAGAAAAAGAGCTAGAATTGTCAGAAAGGCAAATTCAAGAAATGGCCAGGCTTAGTAAAGAAAGAGATGAAGCTGTGAAGCACAGTAATTACGCCACATTATTGAATACATTATTGGCAAAAACTCATTTAACTCCTGCACAAGAAGCCATGATAGAAGATCTTACAGAGAAAGTGATGGGTAGAAAATTTTAGTTGTGTATTGTCACTTCATTTCAATTGTAATGTATTGTTATTTCTTTCCAAGTCAGTGTATTGTCATGTCCAATTAGTGTCTTGTCATTTCTTTTTATTGTCAGTGTGTTTAGTGTATTGTCATTTCTTTTTATTGTGAGTGTGCTATCAATTTATTTGTCATTATAACATCACTTCATGTCTAACATAATGACAAACCAAATTATTATGTTTCAGTATTCTAATATCTATATAACATGCTTTAATCTCACAAAAATATGATATACAACTCAACAAAATCTATTACCTACATTTATCTTTCAACTAAAAACATGTCTAATTCTGAAAATGAAACAAACTTAAACACGGTTGATGATATGAGAGCTTTATTTGAACAACGAACAAGAAATATGCAACAAAATCGTCACATGGATAACATGGTTGATGATATGATAGGTTCCAATACAAATCTATTTTCACAACCGTCAAATCCTATCCCTAAAAAAAAGCGTAGATACTATGAAAGAAACCGAGAGGAAGGTCACCTACGGTTGTTCAAAGATTATTTTCATGATAACCCTGTCTACCCTGATCATATATTCAGGCGTAGATTTCATATGCGAAAACCTCTTTTTCTTCGATTAGTGGAAGCTGTCACTGTAACTGATACATTTTTTCAACCAGGACCAAATGGATCTGGTCGGGAAGGTCATACAGCATTGCAAAAATGCACTGCAGCTATAAGGGTTCTAGCTTATGGATCAGCTTGTGATGCTGTTGATGAGTATTTACGAATGAGCACCGCACAAACTTCAAAATGTATCACCAAGTTTGTGGATGGTGTTATTACACAATTTGGGAATCAATATCTAAGAAGACCGACCAAACAAGACGTGGCAAGATTATTACATATAGGAGAAGAAAGGGAATTCCCAGGTATGATGGGAAGTATCGATTGTATGCATTGGCAATGGAAAAATTGTCCAACTGCTTGGCAAGGGCAATATGCAGGAAGAAGTGGGAAAACAACAATTATTTTAGAAGCTGTTGCAAGCTATGATCTATGGATATGGCATGCGTTCTTTGGAACACCGGGTTCGCTAAATGATATAAATGTACTTCACCGTTCTCCTGTGTTTGACGACATCTTAGAAGGGCGTGCTCCAGAAGTTAACTATTACGTGAATGGTAATCAATACAATATGGGATATTATCTTACTGATGGTATATATATCCATCATGGGCTTCTTTTGTTAAGTCAATTAGTGCTCCGGTGCTTCAGAAACACAAATTGTTCGCCCAACATCAAGAAGTTGTCCGAAAAGATGTGGAACCTGCATTTGGGGTATTACAAGCTCGATTTGCATTTATTAAAAAACCAAGTCTAGTATGGGATCCTAACTTGATGGGTAAAATCATTATGGCATGTATAATAATGTATAATATGATAGTAGAGGATGAACGAGACACATATCTTAACCAATATGATACTCCCGACTTTGATGGGGAAGATCTTGATGACGATAATAGCCAACCATCCACATATTCAACTCAACGAATTGCAAGTTTATCGACTTACATGAACAATCAATCACGACTTCAAAATAGAGAAACTCATAATGCTCTTAAACGAGATTTGATCGAGCATATATGGCAAAAATTTGGAAGTAGTAATTAATATTGTATTTTTATTTTTAAAAAATGTATTATTTTTGCGTCTTTTTTTTTCTTATTATTATTAATGTACTTGTACAGTATTCTAAAATTTTTTATGAATTTTTAAGAAAATTAATAATTTGTGGGTAAAAAGTAACACAATAATATTTTTTTTTTTAATAGTTAATAGAATAAATTTTTAATGTATAAAAGAGAATATAAAAGGTGGGGTATAGGAAATAGTGAAAAGTGAGTGTTATTAAAATGTTATTAATGGAGTAGAAAAATTAAGGCTGAGTGTTATAAAGGTGGATGATTGAGAAAAAGGTAAAAAACTAATATTATAATGATGACACTAATGTTACTCAAATTATCAATGGACATAGTCTAAGGGTTGTGTTTCATATCGTTCTACACTATTTTAGTATACAACATTACAACCCCTAAGGGAACATAAATATTACTGTATATTATTGGTAACAAATTTATATCCAATCATATTTCGAGAAGGAGACTGGATAAAAGTCGAAAAAGGAAAATCAAGAAACAAAATAAGTAAAGTTTTAGTTGAATAATTGTAAACAAGCTGTGAAAAAGTTAGTTAGTTACTCAGTATCCTAGTTCTTCACTGGTTTAATATTTCCTCAAGAAAATCGTAGAAATTTCTCATTATATATAAACCAAAACGTCACATTCTTATTGTATATTCTTTAGTTTAGTTTTATCGATTTCTCGATTTCACCATTGTTGTTAAAGATGATTTCCTTACCACCAGGATACAAGTTTAATCCTACGAAAACCGAACTTATCATTCATTACCTCAAGAAAAAGATCCAAAACGAGTCATTTCCTCATAAAAGCCCTAAAATATTCGAATGTGATGTGTACCGTGACCATCCACGGGTTGTGACTAGCAAAGCTATAGAGTCGGCCGATCCTATGGAGCTACAAGACGTTGATAGAGGCGAGGGAGTATACTTTTTTACTGAGTTACGGAACTCTACCGAGAAAGGAACGAAGAACAAGAACCGGTGTATCAAAAATCAAGGAACATGGGAACAACAAACGACTACTGACGTGAAGGTTAAAAACGAAGATACTGGCAAGGATGAGATTATTGGGCGCTACAGGTACTACAGGTTTGCATCGCTCAACGACTGCCCTCCGGATGAGGGTACATGGCAGATGCACGAGTACTCAATAGAGGACAATAACGATATAGTCTTGTGCAGGATCGTCAATAAGGATATCAATGGTGAACCGAAGAAATATAATAAAATGACGCAGCCATGTTACCAGGTAGACAATAATGGAGCAGGTACAAGAAAGCAAGGTCGCGTGAAGTCTAGATCGTCAAAGTATCCCGTAACCATTAACAATACGAGTATGACCCGAACCCAAACCCAAACCCAAACTCAAACCCAATTAGACTATGGAGCCGGTACAAGTGTCCTATATTGGACCGGGGGGCCGACCCAATTAGATTTTGTAGCCGGTACAAGTATCCCGAAAAGGAACCGGGGCCATATCAAATCAGATCAGGGAGCCAGTAGAAGTGTCCCAAATTGGATCGGGGCGCAGACCCAATCAGATTTTGGGGCCAGTACAAGTATCTCGAAAAGGACCGCAGCCCATATCCAATCAAATCAGGGAGCCGTTTGGACAGGGGCGCAAATCCAAATTGATTTTGGAGCCGGTACAAGTATCCCGAAAAGGGCCCGGGTCCATATCCAATCAGATCAGGGAGCCGGTACAAGTATCCCAAATTGGACCGGGGCTAGTTCAACAATGTGTACCGAGCAAAACTACAATTCTAGTCTGACGACAACGACCCATATCCAATCAGATTATGTAACCAGTAATAACAATAATATGAGTATGTACCAGACCCGATTAGATCAAAGAGCCGGTACAATTATCCCAAGTTGGACGATGGCTAGTCCCGAGCCAATGTACAATTCTAATCTGACGACAACGTCCCATATCCAATCAGAACACGTAGCCGGTCCAAGTAACTCGAATAATCTCAATGGGATTTGTGAAGAAAATGGTTTCGGAGGTTTTATTAATCAAGATTATGATTTATCTCATCATTTTATCAACGCACCCAGCGAATATGATACTATTCCCTACCAACAAGTATATCAAGATAACGGTGTGACCGACCCGATTATGCCTAATTGTGACTTTCCGGTTAGTAATTACGAGCAATACGAGATTCCGTCTGTGGCGACTGACCTGGTTTTTCCCGAAAACTGGTAAAATTAGATCGATGTTGTGCTGATGAAAAAGATTTGAATAGATTTTTAAAGCTTATTGTTCTTTGATCAGTGTTCTGATTTCTGAATTGTTTAGTTGATTAGTTAGAAGATGTGTACGGAGTAACAGACTGTTTTTCTGTTTTTTTATTTTTTTATTTTCCAGGTCAGCAAAGTTAGTTAGGAGTTAGTTGTAGTCAGTTACAACATTGTTTTATGTATTCTTCCAATTTCCTAGCTTAGTTACGTTTGTTAGCATGAATACTTATAACAAACTTATCAATTTCTGGGCGCAAGTTTTATGGGACAAGAATAATTCTAAAGTTACACCGCGTAAAAGTCGTATATCGTTATTTTATTAGATCACGGGTTTGAATTCTTCACACGCAAAAAAAGTCCCAAACTTTGATCACAAAGCTGTAATTATGGTTTTTTTTAATTAAATTTGTTTTAAAAAATTAAAGGCAAAAGCCAAATTATCTGTGGAACAAGAGGTTCCTAATTATATGTTTCCTAATTAATAAAATCGAAAGCAATAGAATCCAATATCTATATAAAAAAATAATGCTGGGAACTGACTAATCAACTGAAGACTCCCAAGTTTGCATATAACAGCAACCAAATATTCCACCATCTTCAGAATTTACGAAACCAAAACGTTTCCGTATGTGCTTCAATCGTCTTCAGAGCTGGAATCTTCGGAACTATATGGTTTTAACAAAAATATGAGTGATTTGTAAAACCTAAGAGATAAAACACATTATATACACGAGTAAATCAAAAGACGACAATAAATTAACAGAAATTTACCCTGACATGTAGTCTGATTCGCTGCCACCATCCTCGGACACACTATCATCATCTCTACTGACAATGGAGATTTGACAAACAGTCGAGGCTCTAGGAAGATCCAACAGTCCTTTTAGAGCACGAATCTCTGTTATAGGTGACAGCCAGCATTGAATATGGACTATCAATTCCTTGAGATGCTTGCTGTTGCTCAAGAAAAATCGTAACATGTCTAAATGTCCGTCTTCAATGTCAAAGTGAAGACATTCAATTCGTTCGAGGGCCAATCCCTTGCTTCTAGGCATAATCTCAGGCCAATCGAACATCAACTAGGAATATCGTAAAAGCAATGTCAAGATTATGCGTTCAGGAATGAATAAAAGTAGCAGCGCAAACAGAACAGAAAGTTATAATAGTACCTTTCCTATGGTTAAGTATGATAAAATAGGCGCATTTCGGAGGAGTTGCAGCACAACTGACCAAGAAGAAAATTGAACTTTCAAATATGTCAGGTTGATAAATACTGGCAGCTGATTGACAGCATTAAAACCCTGCAGAAACAACTCAAAAGGATTATATCCCATCTGTCTAGGAAAGATTAGGGCATGATATCTAACCATATACGACGATTGTTAAGTTTAAAGTATACTCTGATACAGAAAATATGAGTAACGCTTACATCCAGAACTATATCATTTAATGTCAGTGTCTTCACGGATTGGAATCTCTGGAGTAGTTTAACCCATCTGACAGTCGAAGTCTGGACGTCAAGGTTTGCTTCAACAAGGGATGATAGATCAATGACAGAAGATTCCTTGATATTTGCTGATAAATGGAGAACCTGCAACTTTGGTGTTCTGAGGGTGATTTTTTCATCATCTGATACAATCCTTAGAATCCTTAGAGAGGGAGAACACACTGAAATTTTATCGATTTCCCGAGCCAAATAAACATTCAGCTCCTCAAGGACAGGGCAACCAGACAAGAAACTGGTGAAAGGATCACGTGCATCTCGAAACAAAACGTTGGTAAGAGAAAGGCTTCTCAGTTGTGGAAGATGGACGGAAGAGGGCAAAAAGAGCTCCAATTTACCTTCTAACTTCAAAACAGCGAGCTTATCCTTATGAAGTAAGAGGGTTTCAGGCAACCTGATAATCGAAAAAAGATTGCTAATAATACATAGCTCCTTGACACACCTCTGAGCGAGAATCAGCATCCATTCATAGACAGTTGAAGGTGAAAACCCATCGTGACATTCCAAATGGACATGTTCAAGACATGGCAAGTTACTGAGAAATAAGACCCTGTTAACAAAATTCTTATAACAAACATACTGCTTTCTGTCGAAGGGGCTAGACTCACTTGGTACAGGAAAATCAGTGAAGTCAAGCACAGGAAGACCCGTCCAGACATACTGCCATCTCTTAGAAAGTATGCTGGTAGAGACCGCGCTTTTTGTTGAGAGAATCGCCAGAATATGACTGAGAAGTTTGTCAGGTAACGCACTGATCCGATCTACAGTTCGTGTGCAGTAGATATAGCCGTTGCTGCTGATTTTTTGATACTTTGACTGGGCCATATCTCTGCTACAAGTGTTGACCAACTCTGAATGAACACACTTCATATATATAACCATTATATCAGGAAGTGGCATTTGATTAGTCAATAAAATAATGGTTTGATTCAACTAATAACAATTAAGATGACAGTAATTTATATAATTTCCAGGGGGAGATGCATCTGCTGTTAATAGTAAATTCATGCATTTAGTTTTACCTTTGTTGTTTGTAGTATGAAATTATGAATTCAACTTCTCCAATTCACAAGTGCAGTCAGCATCTATCATAATGTGCATCTCTGAATCATTGTAAAGCCCAGAAATGCCTGCAGAAAGATTCGTTGATGAGAGACGGACTCATGACTACTCGTTTAGAAGTTCGGATGCCAGCATTGAAGATATCACTATGTAATAGCAGCGTCAGGAAACGTAATTACAAACAAATAAGGGAGAGTGAAGAAGGAATCCGATAATTTTCTTTTTTTAAAATCTAGACAGAATACAGCATTCTCCTCCATAATAACAATAAGATCAGTAATAACACTAACGACGACGACAATGAATAATCTCGAGATAAACAGTGAAATACGAATAGTTTTCAAGCCCAGCTTTTCATCTCGATTTAATCTCGCAAAAGCCAATATTTAACACTCGTGGTACCGAGTACAAAATACAAGGATCACATAAGAAAATTAATTAGTATACCTGTAAGGCTGTAACATAAAAACTTACAAAAGCATATGCTTTATTCAAAAGCTAAACATTATACAACAGTAACAGCACAGTAACCCCTCTTCTCTTTACCTTTAAGGAAATGATACTATCCTACAAATGAGCCTTCTACTAATTTATCCAAAAAAACAAACTGTGTTATGAAGTGTTCTTTGGAGAACTTCTCTACCTTCATGGAACTCCTCTAGCTTATTTATACTCACAAGGCTTCAGAATTCCGAAAATCTGCCCATCAAAATGTTCTCATTCTTGAGGTTTACTTAGCCTTTCGCGGTTGTTAAGGAAGGTATGGGCTTGAATTCCTTGATGTTTTGTCTCTTGGGATTTGCTCTGGGTCGAGGCGCCCTGTTACGGGCCATTTTCCTGGGCTTCAGGTCTTCTGGTCCAATCATAAACTGGGCTACCAACTTCAGGTCATTGAACTCACTCGGGTTCCGGTTTAACTGACAAACTACTTTGTCAGGAGCAAGTGCGACGGAATTTTCATTGCGTCTTACTCCTGCTACATACTGCAAGCTTGAAGAATCTTTCACTGCTTGAACTGGGTTGTTTGCGTAGGCAGGTTTTGACAGGGAAGCCACGCCCTTTCCTTTGTCTCGTGGAGGAGCCATTGGCCGTCTCATAGGTTGGTGGTCCCTACTTGAAGGACCAAAATGGGAGCTCTCCATCTTCCTTTGACCTTGCAATGTCAACGGAATGGGACCCACAAACCCAGCATGGCCAGCACTATTCCTAGCGATATTTCTGCTGTCATTTTGATACGCCAAAGGAAAAGGACGTGCAGCAGGGTAACACGGGTGACGTGAGTTATGATCCTGAATAGTAGTAGTTCTACCGTTGTTCTTGGAGAATGGATACCGGAAGGTAGAAGGAGGCCCCACCACCTTTTGTGGGCCCAACGAAAGCTCTGTGTTTTGCGCCTTTGCTGAATTCTGCATCAAACTCAGCAAATGCATGGCAGGAATTGCTTCATTGACATCAACAGAACTTACAGAGCTATCCTGATTTCCACTGTTGTAAGCACCAGAAAAGTTTAAGTTCTGATGCTTTTCAAAGTTTAAGAAGCTTCCGGAATTCTGGTGATGTGTACGTCCTTTATTCAGCACATTAGAGCTCGGAGATAGCATCTGAGGATTAGTAATTCCCACAGGCATGCGACTGGTCGTCCCAGAAGGCCATAAATGGTGGCCATTAGAAATACTCGGACGTGGGGGCGGGGCCATTCCCCGTTGTTTCTGGTATGAATCCACTGCCTGGAGAAAACTCTGAGGATACCGTTGTACATTAAGATTCCCATTCCAATTGTTTGGGGTTAAACCATGTGTAGAGTACGGGCCAACATGGTCTAGGGCTTGACTAGGTGAAAGAAACCTTGGAAGACCTCGGGGACCAACATGATTACTGCTGCCGTAAGTATAGTGACCTAAATCTTCATTAAACAAAGGAATTCTGTGATCGGTGGACGGGGGTTGGGGGTTCTGCATCCTGAGAAAATGAGATTGCGCAAAAGTTTTCAAGTGTTGCCCATAGGATCCATAGGTTTCAGTCGGCCGTACATGTGCGCCAGAAAGAACAGGTGGTCTCGAGAAACAATGCTTATCCTTTGGGTCATTGAGATGTCTTTCATATTGATTTTTAGCCATCAGCTCAACAATATCCATAGGTATGTCATCTCCAAGACCCTGTTCATTTGATTTGTCATCTGTAGGAATGCTATTGATGTCAATATCTTGTATACGTCCTCGAACTTCATTGGTCAGTTCCTTTTGATTGGCTACCGAGTTAGACACCTATACAATTTACAATAAAAAGAATGACAACTTAGTCTCAAAATGATTCAGGCTTGGCCAATGTAAATCACTGTGTGGAAACAATCAAGATGAGGTGGAACGAAATGAAAAAATACAGCGAAGGGTAAGCACAGTAGTTTTATGTAGGTCTGAAAAGAAGAAAATGAAAAGTCATAATATCAGGAACACCTTTGTAACGTGAGCTAAGGAGAGATTGAAATGGCAGAACTAGGTAGGAAGAAAATCACGAGGCAAAAATATCATACAGTAGTAAACAAATGATTGGGACGGAGGGAGTATCGTCTACCCTATTTATACCTTCTTTTAAAATCTTATGACTCGTACCCTTGGAAAAATAATTTCAGAGCTTGTAACTTCTGTGAACATTCTTTCCAAATTCATACCACAGCTCAAATCTCCGGTAAATTCTAAAAAGTGAACGAATTGACTTCCATTATACATTTACTCCACAGTACATTATTCTTTCTTACCTCTCAGTTTTCCCTGATATACTAGTAAAACATCCAAATCAAAATTCTGCATTCCAAATACAGAACAATTATCTGCGCGTCCATTATGGATTTCCTTGTAACATTTGGAAACGATTTATCACATATGAAGATTTTTAGTTGCTACATTATGAACAAGCCTACTAAATCAGGGTCACACTCACACACAAGGAAACAAAACAAAAAAAAAAGCAATCAGATTCAAATGAAAACAAAAGAAACTTAAAACGAATCAGATACATTAAAACTAAATCCAAAACCCATCATACACACGAATATTTTCCCAGTGCCATATTTTGGTTACTTAGGTCTTTTCCTATCTGTTAGAAACAACACCATAGTTTGGTAATTTAGGTATTTTCCTATTCGTCAGGACCGCTACAATTTTAAGGTATTACCACTTTTCCGTCTCCTAAACAGTGATCGTGTTTATGAATGTAAACCACGTATAGATAAAACTATGACACCACACAATCATGGTAGTAATTAGTAAACGAATTCAATGTACATAAACCAGAAAATAGAAAGAACCAAGAAAGGCTTGCAGTAAAATTTCCTTTTCCCTTTGTGTACGTTAATTGTTGTCGAACAGAGGTCGACTGACTAATAACCTGGTCCCCAAGCAAATAGACAGCCAAACTTTGTACAACCAAACAATTTAACTGAGTAAGAATTTTGCAAAGCTACGCTTCGGAAGTGGTGTTTTTCCATCTAAAATACACCACAAGTGATATTTGATAGCTTAATAGATATAGAACACTCAACATGCTTTCTTTAACTTACTATAAGATAGGCACATTTCACCTCAGTACTGGAACTTAGTAGAATGAATATTTAATCCCAAAATAGTCAAGACATTGTTTTCCAAGCTCGCAAGAAAAAACTGATACGTAGTTCTTTGCAAAGAGAAATGCAGAAGTGCAAACCTGCATAGGGATTTGCTGTGCAAGAGGACTGCACTCATCAGCTTCACGTGTCTCGGTATTTTTCTTGCTTGAGTTTGTTGTTGTACAAATGTTACTTGCTCCATTCGATTGGTTAACTTTATCAGGCGCACAAGCAGAAGTCGGCCTGAAAGTTGCACTAGCCTCCTCAATATTTCTATTTTCTCTATCTTTCTGTACAGTGTTGCCGGCAACAAGTATCTGTTCTGCCTGAGATGATGAAACATGGAGCCCATCGTTCCTTGGAACGCGCAACTGATCATTTTCCTTATTTAGGTAGCTGCTGAGGAAGTAATGACCATTTTCAGAAGCTTTACGAGCATTTTCAGTAGCATTATGATCAGTATCTCCATGTTTTCGTGGGGTTCCACATTCTTTAGACATTCGGCTTTTTGAAAGAGTAAGAGAAGTAGGCTCCTTTTGAGTTTGAGATACTTTGCCCCTCTTTTTAGTCAAAACAGAGTTTTTCTCACTTAACCGAGAAAAGAAATCAAGATTTTTAGGCAATTCCTCTGAAACCTTCCCTTTATCAGGACTTGATTTTTGTTTGATCTTCTGCTGAGACATTGAAGGAGAATCTCCATTGTCCACTTTGATCTTCTTATTCCTTCTCTCAAGCAAAGGATCTTTAAACTTGGAATTCCGTTTTGTCAAAGCTTCAGAGATTTTCTCAGTTGATACATCATCGGAATCAGATCCGTACTCTGATCCTGAAATTTCAGAGGTGCCAACATTTTTTCTGCTTCCATCATCAGTCTCCATAGATTTGAATCGCTCCTCCTGATATCCCACCCTCTTCCGTTTAACGTGATCATCCTGAGAGCTAGCAGATGGAAAGATTTTCTTTTTTCCCTTGGCAGGATTTTGGGTATCCTTAAATCCCAGTAACTCACTCAAAAGTCTCACTTTAGGCTTCTTCCGTCGCTCTGCCCCCAAATAATCATCATCATCTTCGCAAAAATTATTTATATTATTTAACGTAACCGTGGCTTCATGTTTTACAACATATGAAGGTCCACCACTATGTGTATTCAAATCTGGTAAATTTACTAGACCTTGGCTGTGACTGCAGGACCCACTTACAATGCCAGCTACACCATTGGTTGGTGATCCAACTCGTTGATGTTGTGAAGAAGTTTGTGGTTCTCCTTCACATGTTTTAGTGACATAATCCACTTTACCAGTCTCATAGCCTTCGGAAGGTCCTACTTCAGTCCTGCCTGCTCTGCAGTCTCTATAAAGGCCTTTAATGGTTCCGTTTTGATTGAATCTCGATCTAATTTTAACTGACAGAGATAACAATGCATTAATATGATACACCAAATGATAAATATAAGACACCAAGGAATGGCACACCAAATGACAAATTATATATACCTTCACTATCAGCAGAAGGATCAGCTTCAATTTGACCTAAAGTTTGTAGCGGAATCCTTTGAGTTACAGAAACCTTTAGGATACCATTTTCACAGCCTGAATAAAAAGAATAGCTCATAATCAATTCATAATTCTCTTTTATGGTATATACAATAATTGGTAGTTGAAACAGATATCATTCATGCAAGTAGCTCGAATATGTTCGCCTTCACAAACAGCAGTATAATAACAATAGGGATTAATAATATGATCAGGAACATGTAGACTGTTTGTGTACGAGAAGATAATGAACCTGAAAATAATGGTATATCGGCATTAATATGAGCTTTGCCTTTTCTTTTTAAATCAGCTGATGTTGGAGGATAGTTTCTGTTCTCATTGGAATCGGTAGAAGTACTAGCTTCAGTATTTCGAACTTTACCAACATTATCTTTTGAGGATTGCCCTACCATAAGAATAGAAGCATCTGCCTTTACTTCATTTTGAGCTTCTTCATTATCTGCCCTAAGTTCGTTTTTAGCTTCTGGAACACAACTAATACACCGCCACCACCTGAAGTTTGGTATGACCATATGAGGCAGCTCATGCCCTGGGTCAGTTGAATCTTTCAGGGTAAATGGGTAGCAAAGTTTAGGATCCCTTTTGCGGACTTCTGAAACATATCCCCTGCAAATGTCAACAGTTCCACAAAGTATACAAGTTATACTTCTAATTCAAACCCAATATTTGAAGAAAACAATGAATCTAACTGGGATTAGTTACTGTTTAAAGAAAATAAACATGCTCTCTGATCTTTACTACAAAATTTGAATCAAAAGTCGAATGACACACATTTTCAGTTGACGTCAGTGGTTTGCATATTTGATTTTTTTTTTGGTAGCAACATATTTGATTATTTGAGATCAGTTAAAAGATCTAAGAAAACAAGGAGTTCCTACTACCTCAAAGTAATCCCTTGGAAAAACTTTGTTGCACAAGTTAGAACAGTAACATTACCCAAGTAAAGACCGAGCATATAGCAGCTCAAACGCAGTCAAACTGAAGAAAGGTGCTAGTGAAATGCCAAAATTGCGCAAAGTAAAATGCATAACTCTTACCGTATGGAAAAATGGTTGCATTTCCTTTCAACCTCTTTACTTTTCTCATCACACGGGTTGTCGACAGACACAGAATCTACTGGATCTGCTGGTGTATGCACCCTTGTGGATTTGGAGGTTAAACTCGAGTTATTTTGATGATTTAACTCCACAATAGCACTTGCCATGTTAAATATCTCAGCCACACTAAACAAGAATTTCATAAGTGTCAGGATGAGATGGAGTTAATATCAGTCACTTGAGGCGTTGAACAACCAATAGCTCAAAAAAACAAAGTGAACAAAAACTAGAACTTTACATGATATCAATTAACTACCAACATAATGTACGCAAGTGTTTTAGTTATCACTACAAGATGTATGTAAGTCATTCATTGATCCTCACAAATAACCAAATCTCCAACATTGATGAGGCATACAATGTATAAAAATGCAAGCGCAAAAGGTACACCAATGAAGACTACTAATAACTCTTGATCCCTAAAATATATTTTATCCAAAATCACATAACATGACATCTTCGATATTGCATTTGACCAAACATCGAAAGGTTGAACTATGAACTACATAGAGTGTATCATATCGACTCAGAAGAGAAGGACACTTGTAACGCCTTGTCCTTTTGGAGTTCGATTGAATTTACTCTAACTCCTATAAGTTAAGTTCAGTTCAAAGAGTTTCAGTCTAAAAGATCGAACATACCTAAATTAGACAAGTAAAATAAATAAAAACTATGTAAGCAACAACAACAAAAATCAAAGCCACACAATAAAACAACACAAAATTTGAATAAGAAATAAAGAAAAAAGAGTAAGCAATGTCCAAATAATAACAAAAATTGTGGCCCCTCACAAAATTTCTTGACATCGCCATTCCATTATCATATGCATCACGAAGATGGAAACATAAGGATTGATTTAAGTTCCCCAATTTTATTTTATTTTCGATCGAGTCGATTTAAGAATATGATTTTGATTAAGAAAACAAAGCCCTAGATCTAAAATGAGTACAAGATCAAACCCAGAAAAGAATTGTTGATGACTAATAACATGTACTAATTATCTAAGATAAGCATCAAATTAAATTACATACCATACAAATTAAAGTTGATTATATCATTAGGGTTTTCTTTAAATGGAAAACAACACATTTTGCACATAAAATATAAAACTCCCAGTTTTTTCCAAGTTAGTAAACACACACAAAAACCCAGTTCACACCATAATATTCACCTTTGTTAATCACAAAATTACATTAATTATAATACTACATAAATAACATAATCAAAAAATTATAATTAAACCCAAAAATCAAGGAAATATAAGATCTAGGGCTTGAAATAACAATCAGAAAATCAACTAATTTCACAAGCACTAATCACTATTATCCAACTATTGTAAGCTCACTAACTTAAATTAGTAAAGGTAACATCTTTAATCAGATAAAAAAATTACAATAAAATAAATATAGTTTGAGCTAAAAAAAATGAGTTAAACTAAAATCAAATGAATTAAATAGATGAAAGAACAAAAACCCAATTGAAAATAATTGAAGAAAGAGAGAAAAATTGACCTTAAAAATGAGGAAAAATCAAGTGGGTAGACTAGAGTTGGATCTGAAACGGCGCCGTTTTATGCTCCTACCATGAACAAATAAGAAACTTAAGAAAGGTGAAAACTTTGATAGAAAGATATAAACTTTTTTATATGAATTTGAAGAAGAAATTAACATGAACAAAACCCTAAATTTTGATTTTGATTTTGTGTGGTTGGTAAAGAAGTAGAGATGTGAAGGAGATGGGTTTTTAGAGAGAAGATTGAGAGAGAAAATGAAGGAAGAAAAAAATAAATTAAGATGAGAGGAGAGAGATACAACCCTCTTTTTTAACTTTTGTGAATATTACTATTAAATTAAATTAATTAATTAATTTTATATTTATTTTATTTTTTTGTTTATTATTTTTGCAATTTGATGATGTTATGTGTCCTTGAAATCTTGAAAGGTGGTTTTGTATAAATAAAATAAAAACAACACACATTGCATGATTTGTTGCATCTATGCGTGTCTTCCCCATCTAACCCTCCTTTTTCATCAATTTTTATTGCAAATAAAAATGTTGAAAGGGAAATAAAACTGTATTTGGGGTATGGCTATTAGATTAATGTAGTAACATAGTATTATTATATTTCTCATAATTAATGGTTTTTTATGGTCTTTTATTTAGCTTCTAAATCACAGAATTCCCGGTTTACGAAAAAATTAACAAATTTGCAAATTTTTCACTTAGTTTTCCCGTCCAAGTGACAATCTAGTATAAATATTTGCCTTCTAAATAATTGATCACTATCTATTTTAGTCTTATATACAATATTTACCTCCTAATTAATTATATACCATAAATATTAATGGTAATTATAGTCATAACATTTTCAATTTTTCATAGACTATTGTTTGGCTTTACATAAATAAAGAAGATTCACTACCAGTTTCAAAATGAAATAAATATTATTATTTTTAAATTCTCGAATATTTTTATCTATAAAGATCATGCTTTCGCGCAAAATCGGCGCTCGCTAGTGTTAAATGTTGTTTGGTTCATACAAGATAGGTGAATGGCAATTCCATAGCTAGGGTTAAATGTATGGGTAATTTTGGTAGAATATGAAAATTTATAAGATAATTTACAATACATTATTGAATTGAGAAGTAAATTTTTGGATTATCTAAATATCGCGCCAACAAAATATCTTTCGTCGTCCATATTGTGGAATTTTCGTGTTAGCTACACTTATTTTCTTTAACTCCTCACTCAAATAAACAAGGAACAAAAATAAGCAATATATCCACAACAACAATGTCGAGTAACTATTCAAAATCGAATTAATAACTATCATAATTTTTTTTCCAGATAAAGCTGAAACATAGATAGGATGGGTAAAACACACAATTTAGATGGGGTAATCAGTCCCCGCGTTTCACACAATCTGTACATCGTTATATGTCAATTCTAAAATGATTATTAGTGAATCTTATCATCCCTTTAAAACAATCATTTTTTTTAATATTTTAGGAGTGATATAATTCAAAATAGTCATAGTATTAGATAGCATGAAATTATTCTAATAATTTATTTTATTTTATTGAAACATAGATTTTATCAAATCTAAAACACGTAATATAAACTGTTACAAGTAGTTCATACCGAGTATATAGAGTACATATATACATCACAAATTCTTGTTTACAACCGTTGTAAATCAGAATAATTTACAACGAGAGTGTAAAACCATCCAAACCAAACACTTTTTCCGGGGATGATGGGGTGATTAACCCCTCGTTATAATTTACAATGGTTATAAGCAAGACTAATTGTATATACATATATATAGATGTATATTCATTTAATTATTGATTGATGAATTAGGTAAGCCATTCTCAAAAAGTCATAAATTTGTCCAATAAATATGGTTAAACAATAGGGTAGAACTTTGTGGATGGTATGATATGTCATATCCTATGGCCTAATGGGTCATGCATGCTTATACAAGTGAAAAAAAAGGGTGAGAAAGAAAGGCATCTAGCCATAGACCATAGGTCCATAGTGCCTTCTTATCACAAACCATTTACTAAAAAGAAAATAAAAATACATTTTCACTCTAATTAATTTTAAATTTCTTATTTTTAAAAACAATAAGTTATGTATGAGACGGTCTCATAGAATAAGACGGTATTTTTCATAAAAAAAATACTCTTTCATTAATAGCAACAAATGGATACTTTTTTTTAGAATAAGACCGTCCCACGGTGTGACATCGTCTTATTTTAGAATTTGTGTTTTAAAAAAAGTAGTAGAAAAGTTGAAAACCCTAGGGATTGAGAACCACGCGCTATATTGTCAGAAAATTGGAATTAGATGCACTCCTTCCCACATATATTGGATATGATTGGAAAGTGTAATACACGTGGTGTTGTAGTAAGTGGTTAAAAAAATTAAACTTGGTTTGTCCCACCAAACCTAAATATATTCGACAATTATTAAATTAAATTTAAATAAAGTGTGTCACGCTAATTTCTAACCCTAAAATGTGGACCTTTAAATGTGGAGCGTATTATTTTCATTTTTTACAGCTGATTTAATTATTTTAACCGGTACTTATTTTTTTACTGTTTTGCGGTAAAAAATTTGCCGACTTAATAGTTTTGGTTTTTTTGGTGTTATGTATGTATTAGCAGTAACTTCGTTTTTTGTTACAAAAAATATGTTTTTTTACCCGAAACAATATTAAATCTAGATAGTAATTCAACAAGGAATGGCTCCCCCAACACGTCTTCCCGGAGAATGGACTGAATCTCGTCGGGAGGGATATCGAAAATCATGACCTTTGTATCCGATAGAACCCCTTCATTAGAAAAAATATGTTAATGCTAATAATTTGCATGTGCATAGTATCGGGGTTAGGGGAACGTCTAGAATTACGTTAATGATGTACAAATTCATGTCCACTTTGTTTGGTAATCTTTTAGATTGAAACGTTTCCATCTTTTTTAGATTAAAGATAGAAATAACGACTAACTCTACACACTTGCATACGAGTATACAATTTGTTCGATTTTCATACGTATTAGTTCATTTTGTCACAATCATATATATACCTTTATAAATGAGTATTAATTATACGTGTTCCAATTTATTTTAGTTTGTTAAAACAATTTTTTTTCAACTCAAGAGTTTGACTCGGTTTTGAAATCAGATATACGGTGTATAGGATGAAATGAAGAAAGTATAGAGCACTTCGTGATTACTATGATTAGAGATGAAAGTAAGGATGCATGATGTTGGGTTGGCACGCCCAAGCACAACTCATAGCCCGTTTTAGCACGACATGAGATTACACGGAACACGGCTTAGCACGACACATGCAACACGCCATGGGTTGTACATGAGCCTACTTTCGAGAAAAAAGACTTTGTCTAGCTCAAGTACGACACAACCGACTTAGACATGACACGCTTTGGCACGCCTGACGTGGTCAAAATACAAATAAATAAGACTAAAGTGGAGGAACTGCTTAAACACTGAACACCACGACACACTATGGGCCGTATGCCGCCATTTCCACTTCACTGATCCGACACAACACGAACCCCACCTTCACGTACCTGGGTCATGGACATACTTTCTTCTATTAGCCCGGTGAGCCGGCACTAAGCACGGTCCGGCACAATCCACTCCCATCTCTATGCATGGTAGTGCCATGTGTAAGATTAACATTACATTTTCTTACGCTCGTAATGAGGGAAATGATAAGTTAGTCTCTAATTGATCTACTCTCACTCGCTGATAAAATAAATATTATAATTATTTGCTTTTGTCATTCATTTAAACAAAATATACGTAATGTTTTTTATTTGCTCGTGAGATGAGATAGTTGGAGAGAAACGTATCGTTCTCATTGCTCTAAAATGTGGATGTTGTGATCGGGAGAATTCTATAATTTTTGTATGTTTATGTGTGTTACGGACCCTCTCATTTTCGGGTTGTATTACTAGAGATAATCGGACGTGAAGTGCTTTATTTATCTTCTATGTCCTACAAAAATAATTAAATCACGCTCTCCCATTCTAGCTTATTAATTTAGGTTTTATATAATTTGCTAATATCAACGGTAACTAAATAATTAGGGCAATAATAATGTCAATACAATTTTTACTAATGTCACTCAAATTGTGAGATAATGAATAGTTATATATACCGATATGCTCCATAATTAACTTGTAAATGAATGAAATTAACAAATACGCTGATGCCGTTATCGGTACTCAAATAATTAAGTCAAAGTCTCTCTAATTTATTTGACTACGTATTAATCGTACTATGTACATTATTTTAATGGGAGGACTTGATACCCAAACCACTTGACTATGTTATGTAGTCATGAGTTGTGAAATTGCGATTTAAAGGCCACAAATAAACGACCATACGTGTTTCTACTTTCTAGTTTGGATATTGGTGTCGAATATATACTCCGACCGAATCAAGCATCGCATATGATTTGAAAATAACTCGTACCTGGCCTCCCAAGTTGTGAACATTATGTGGCAATTGAGCAATTTGAGGTCGTTATCTGTCCCCATTTTTTACCTTTAAGTTGGGTTTCATTTGGATCGTCCTCTATAATATCAGTTTGTCTTATCTAAGACGGACACTATCCGTCACAAGCTGAAAACGGATAGTATCCTCTCACAATATGTATGTAGGAGAGCAAGTGGAGAGATTCATTTGCTCTCTACTTGTCTTCCCCACTTGCATATTGTGAGAGGGACACTATCCATCTTCAGCTTATGACGGATAGTGTCCGTCTTAGGTGAGACATGTTGGTATAATATAGGTCGAGTCGAATTATCGTCGACTTTTTTTTTCCAATGAATATACTCCCCTCGTCCCGGTCATTTATTGTTCTATTCATTTTTAGAGTGTTTCAGTGAATTGTTATCATTTATATATTATGAAGATATTCAATGAGTAATTTGATCACCTAATGGGACTGTTGTTCACTTGTCATCCACAAATAGCCCTCACTATTTCCTTAGACTTTGTAACAAAATAAAAAAACAACAATTGAGCGAGACGGAGGAGTATATTATTTTACATCGAGCATCGATTTTATATTTATTCTATCATAAAATCCAACTTTTTTTACCGCTAAAGTTAGTATCCAACATTTTACCACTTCTATCACACAAGGTTAAAAAAAAAAGAATATGGTGGTAATCAAATCATTTTCGGTTGTATATGAGTAAAGCTCTTTCTCTGTCCTAATTATTTGTTTATTTTTTCTATTTTTTATGAGAAATATTTAAAATAAGGCAAACAAATAATTTAGACAAAAGAAATATTATTTTAATGAAACGCAAATTGTATTCATCAAAATGTTGATTTTGGGAGCTTATGATTGGAACATCTTTTGTCTATTAAATCGAAAATGTCGTTAGTTTGTTACTATGGTAGTATACTACTAGTATGTGTTGAGTTCTCCGCAGCGGACTTATAGAATTAGGTGTATGAGACCGGCTCATAACCATGTCCGCCTAATATTCCTTGTCCAAGCCCGTTTAAGCGAGCTTACTAGGGTTGTCCATGTCCGCCTAGTTTAACCTAGCGGGCTTGTCCGTGGGCTTGCGGGCTTGAATGTAAAATATATAAAACTAATTTTTTAATAAAACTAAGGCTAAACTAGACTTAACATATATTCCGAATTAACTAAAACATCGCAAACTCAACTTAACATATACAAATTCTATAACTAAACATGATTATTTTGAAGTTACAAGTCTCCAAAAAAAGTAACGATATAAAAAAAAATTATAACTACTTACTTTATCACTAATACAAGTTTTATTTCATTTACTCTTGTTGTATATTTTTACTTTATCAGCTTTTTGTTTATATGAAACATAATATTTTAATTTTATATATGTTTAGCGAGCTTGTCCATGGGCTTCTTAATCATGTCCATATCCGCCCACGAAATATAGCGGGCCGAGCTTGGCCCGTCCGTCAAATATTTTTTTTAATTTCTTCTTGTCCAAGCCCGCTTAAGTAGCGGGCCAAACGGGTAGGACCAAACGGGCTGGCCCGAAGTTGATCAGCTCTACTCATATTCAACCAATGTGGATAATGCCCCTCAAACACATATGGAAAGAGTCCTCAACACTATTGTATACATTCCACCCATTTTCGATCGATAAGGTAGACTACTTAAAATCACCTCATAGGTTACGTTGAAGTACTTCCTAGCATGAGAGGATGTTTTTGTTGGAATATAACTCAAGGAGTGTTTTTGTTGGAATACATATGCGAGTATTTCACATAATTTAGTTAATAGAATTGTACTCCTTTCGTCCTGGTTAATTATTGTCATATATCCTTTTTTAAAGTATTTCAGTCAATTATTGTTCTTTTTATATTAGAAATGTTTTCTATGAGTAATTTGATAACACAAATGAGATTATTGTCCACTTGTAATCCACCAAGTATAACTACAAATAATACCCTAATATTTCCTTGGTCTTTGTGCCAAAATGAAAGAAAACAATTGACCGGGACAGAAGAAGTAACACTTTATGAATTACTAGGCTACTCCTACAATTGTTAAATGTTTTTAGGATATGAAACGTCCCTTGTGTCCTCGATAACTCGGTTCGAGTAAGCCTCATACACGTTTTCGTATTCTAACATGTTGTTACTTAAGTCCAAAGTTCGTCCTAGATTTAATTTAAATTTGGGACCAATCTTCTGACTGAAGAGTGATTGTAACACGTTATAAACAAGGAGCTTACTCACAATCTCACATAGTCACATTATTTTTTTTTGAGGAAGATTAGTCAAATGACTGGCAATTTATTTTAGTATGACATATCCATTAATATTTAACCATTATTCCCTTCGTTTCGGTCATTTGTTATCATATCCGCCTTTTTTATCCGAACTCGACTCTGATAGAAAGACCTGCTACCAATACCAATATTGGGTAAGCGCGTTCACGGGTCAAGCTCTTTATTTCATATATTACCGAGATATCATAGGAAATCTCATCAAGACACTCGCCTCGCCTTCCTATCCTTTGACTACGCTCGCTCGGATAAAACCCATTTTAGGCTTGACTCGTATATACCCGATCCGAAATAGACCTGACCCGTATTTTAGCTATACCGAAATAAATAAATAAATTCGACGTCTTCTGAGTGGTGACGAAAGTAATACGGATTCTAACTACACTCAAATTGCTTTTGTTTTAATTAAGTGGGGTATGACTGTATGACCCAGTGACACAGATAGTCAAATTTCTCAAATCAAATCACATTATTTCCAGCCCTACTAATACGTGATGGGATACTCAACTTTGCAGACTTGTTTTGTTATCTACGGTCTGCGGAGTATGTTATTTGTAGCTACATCGACCGTTCATTTTTATGGGAGTCAAGATCCTCTTAGACCATCCCCAAGCAGAGGTCGCGCTAATTAGATTGCGACCCAGTTTTACTCTTAATCTCACTTTATTTATCTTGACCTACTTTCACCCTCCCAAGCAAAAGGTCACGACCTAGGTCATCAACCCAATCATTTTCCACTTCACAATCCATATTATATACTTTTCTCTATTGTTTTTTTATTATTCAACCAATAAAGATTGTCCACCTAGTGGTCAATAAGGTGGTCAATTTTGCTCCATCATGGTCACAAATTGACCTTTTATGTAGAATGGTCACAAATTAACAAAGAAGGTCATCAATTATCTTTGTTTAATTACATCATTAGCATGACCAAACAAGGTCATGACCTACCAATTGACTTTGCTTGGGGATGGTCTTAATGATTCGGCTCTAATTCGGGATAGATCGGACAGTAAATACACTTGAATAAGAAAAGTAAAAAAAAAAAAAATGTATATAATATAATATGAGTATATTATAGAGGAAATGAAGAGAATGCAAATTGGATTTTTTGTTCAAAGTCTCACATAGGAATATCAAATTGATTAGATCTTTATTCTTGACGGATCAAATATTAGAGATCATCTCGATTGTCACAACTCCGTAGTGAATTTTAATCAATCATTTTAAGAAAATACTAATCTTTTCTTTTTTATAGCGGACACTATCCGTCACAAGTTAAAGACGGATATTGCCTATCACACAATATGCTAGTGGAAAGGCAAGTGGGGTGGTCCATTTGCCCTCCACTTGACTTCCCACTTGCATATTGTGAGAGGGCACTATTCGTTTTCAACTTGTGACGGATAGTTCCGTCTTCAATGAGAATTTATGTTCTTTTTAAGATCAATTTTAATTGAAATGTCTCCTAATTTAGCTAGTAAAGTTATGAGAAGATGATATGAGAAGTGATAATCATAACCTAGATTTAAATCCCATTAGCATTCTATTTACCTCGTGATACGAGTACGGATACGAGTCAATGGAGGGACGAATTCAATGCAAGTCAGAGATCAGTTTAAGGCATTGAATCATCCCTAGATTCATTTAGCCAACCCCAAATAATCATCGGGAATGCCTTAAACTGATCTCCGACTTACATTGAATCCGTCCCTCCATTGACTCGTATCCGTACTCGTATCACCTCTTAATTTCCTTTGCACCAAAAAAGAGCTATTGTGACTTTAAAAATTTTAAGATTATTTTAACTACAATATCTTAAGATTAAATCTATAAATTTAAATTAATATTTCAGAGGTATCAATAATTCCACTTTAAAAATCCATATTTAAGATACTTTCCTTTGGTGACGAGTCTGACAACTTAATGTAAAAACAGAAAAGTTATCACAATTACGTACTCCATCCGTTCTGGTCATTTGCTTAAATTTACTTTTGGCATATACCAAGGAAAGAGCAAAAAATTGTTCGTAGTTATACATAGTGGATGACAAGTGGACAATAATCGTGAGAGATCAAAGTATTCCTAAAAAACTCTCCTTATATAGAAAGGTAAACAAATGAATGAGATAATCTAAAATGAAAATGACAAATAAATATCAGGACAAATGTACTAGTAAATTTTACTCATGATATAATTAATTATGCTGAAAAAGATACAATAATTTCAATTAAATTTGGCTATGTCGATTGAGTTTTAAAATTTTCAAATTTTAAATCACCAAAAAAATTCCATTATGGAAAAACCGAGATAAAATAACTCAATTTTGCAAGGTTTTTCGGACACGCTTTTAATATACAAATTCTCATTTGTGATGGGACGACCTATTGCAAACTTGCGACGGATTAATTAGCTCTCCTCACAAAAAGTAAGTGGGGAGGCAAATGAGGGACAAATGGATCCCTCGCTTGCCCCCAACTTGCTTTTTGTGAGGGAAGTCTTAACCCATCACAAGCTTGCGATGAATCGCCTCATCTCAAATAAGACCTGCCATTTAATATATATCACCAAAGTGAAAATTTTCACTATAGAAAACTCATACTCACTTAACAAATAACATTAGCAGTCAACTTCATAATTGTATTTCAAACATTAAAAAATTAAAAGCAAGCTGGATCTACTCATTATATTCCCCCACTAAAACTAACTCATTCCAGAACGTCTTTCTAGTATCAAATCTATCAATAACTTTTTTTTTATAACGGACATATCCGTCTTAAGATTAAAACAGACCAAATAAATATCACTTACATATATAAGACAAGTATTTTGCTAATATTTAAATATTTTGTATTTGTCTTATTTATACAAATAGTATGACATTGACCGTTTAAAATAAATACCTCCATCTTAAATAAGAATATTTAATATTTTAATTACTTACTCCAAAATATTTGGCATATAACTGAAAACTTACTACAGCATTGTTTTACTCTTGTTAAACAATACTCGTAGCATTAAAGAGCAATTTTTAGCCGCAAAAATCGAAACCCTCCAACATCTTACTTCACGAGATGAAATAGGCGAGCATGTGGATCTTCAAAATCATTTTCTAGCACACGAAATGGATTATTTCATCCTTCATTTTCTCTAATACATCAATATAAAATCATTATGTTTTTTTTACCTTATTAAAACACTTGACCGTTAAATTATTCCAAAATAAAATCTAAATTATTAGAAGTAATTAAAGGTGAAAAGGTGATCGAGAGAGGACTATAATGAAAAAAATCTTTATCACTAATATACATACTCGATTGATCAATACCTAGATTAGCAAGTCAATCTGTATGGTTACTTGCTTTGTGATACACATGTGTAACAAACTTGAATTATAGTATAAGACGGTTCTCTTTTATAAAAAAAATTATTCATTTATATATTTTTAATAACTATCTTTTTATATATAACAGAAGAGTCTCACATGTGAGACGGTCTTACGCAATATTTAATGGAATTCAAGATATGATCATGTCATGACATCATTGTCTAAATAGAAATATGTTTATAATGGTTTTGATATGTTTGAGAATTAATATCTACCTTTTTCTTCCAAATTTCTCTTTTACTTTATTTTCATTAACCACTTAAAATATATTTTTTTAGTTCATCTAACTCCATCAAATTCATCAAATCAACCAAGTTAATAAGTTATTAACATAAAAAATTCTACGATGCACCTCTACATTTTCAATATTTTATATTTTATGTTATAAACCTGTATAAATGAAATTCTGCAATGCACTTATGCACCGATAAACTTCATACTTAGTCTACCCCATAACCTTTTCAACTACTTGTATTTGTTAAGCCATTAACTCCCTCACTCTCTCAAGTCTCAAGTGTTTCCTCCACCTTTCATTCTCACCCATTAATCACAAATTACAGTATAATATAGGGTAATGATAATGTCACGCCATTTTCTCACTAATGCCACTCAAATACAAGCTAATTATATGGATAGCGTACTATTCACTCTCTCACAAATTGAGTGACATCAACACAAACGTTTGTGACGTTTTCATAACCCATAATATAAGACCGTTGTACGATATAGCCATACAAGCAACTAAGTAAAAAGTGTTACGAAGTACTTCTTTTTGTAAAAAGTGATTATTTTATGTTGAAAAGTAACCACTTTTTAAATCATACGTGGTCACTATTTAGTATAAATTGGTTACTCCTCCCGTTTCAATCATTTATTTTGACTTTGATTAAAATACTCACACAAAAAATAATCTAAGACCGTACATATACCACTTTTCAAGTCCAATGACCATTTCGATTTTATAGGATATAAGAACCTCTCTACTAGTTAATTAATCTAACTATGGTACTTAGTTTCTCTTTTAACGGTAAGTCTTGCTTAAGATGAGTATTATCCGTCTTAAGCTTAAGACGAGTCAAATATTACGACATTGTGACAACTTTTGGTATTTCCTAAGCAACAAGGAATGTGAATTAATATGTATTTGATCCGTCTCCAACTTAAACGGATAATATCCGTCTTAAATAAGATTTTATGCCCTTTTAAACACACACTGAAATGGAAAAATGAGGTCAAAGCCCAACAAATCTTAGCTCAAAAATATTTGTAATTCATCAATTTTATCGTAACAGTTGGTCTCACTTGTAACGAGTCAATTTTCATTTTACAAGGAGACAAATAAAAGAACAAATACAAATATACCCGCCACAAATTAGAATATGTGTTATCTTAAAACTTACCAAAGTCTACTGTGGATTCAAAAATTAAAGAAAGTGTGAGGTTTGCCTAATTATATGCAATCGTAAATTCCATTCATGTGCGAAATACCAGTCTTTCACTCATATGCGAAATACCAGAAATACCCCTGTTTTAAACCGGATCAAAAACCATCACTTCATCAGATCGAATTGCTATCACAGACCCGATCAAAGAACCCGGTTTCGTAACATGGACCCGAAAATTGGAGTGTTGTTTTTTAATCATGATTTTTCCATGAAAAAAAGGAAAAAATAAACTATGGACCCTGACTTGGATGGTTGGATATGAGTTCACTAGGCCGATTCAACCAAGTTAGTATCTTTGTGAAAAAATGCTTTTTTTTTCTATCATCACAAAATACTAAAATAATCCCTCGAATATGTTGACTTTAATTATTTATACTCCCTCCGTTCCGGTTAATTGTTGTCATATTCTTTTTTTAGGGCGTCTCAGTCAATTATTGTCCTTTTTATATTTGAAAGATTTTGTATGAGTAATTTGATCACCTAATTAAACTATTGTCCATTCGTCATTCACAAAGTGGTACCACAAATGATTCTCCATTCTTTTCTCGGTCTTTATGCCAAAATGAAAGGATAACAATTGACCGAGAAGGAGGGAGTAAATAATATAACGATTTTTCTATACTATGTCTCCTGAGTTCATGTTAAGAAAGCTAAAAGAGGAAATGATTAATGTTTTCCTACCAAGAAAAGAAAAGGTAATGGTATACTCCGTATTTCAATTTTCAATGTCCCAAAGGACATCATTTAACTATTTCCTCTTCTGGCTTTCTTAACGTGTGCACAATGGGTATATGATAAAAAAAACCGATAAATATAATACCTAATGATTAAGAAAATAATTTCTATATTTGAGTTGATGAACCTCATTAATTTTTGTTAACTACGGATTATAAATAAAGAATAAAGAGTACTCAAAAAAGCATTATTATTCACAAAATCTAGTGTGAGGTGGCCTTAAAACAGGTTTAAGTATTTGTGAACCCATTTTATACTAATGATATTGTAAAATTAGTTGGTCACATTGAAGAGGGGTATATCCGTCTTTAATGAAGACAGGTCGGATCCCCTCTCATAATAAGTATGCAAGTAGGAAGGTAAGTGAGGAACTAAATGGATCTCCACTTACCTAGCTGCTCTCTCACATGCCTCCTTGTGAGAGGGGATCTCACCTCGTCTTCAATGAAGACGGATATGCCCCGTCTTCAATGAAAATTTGTGTTGTAAAATAGCCTCACAAAAATAACTGGAATTTTATTGGTTATACAACACATGGGTGATAGTAATAGCTCTCCCCCAGCTCTAGTCCGGGCTCGACTTAGAGGACTTAACGAATAACGAGTTGGAATTGACTCGAACATGTAGATAATATCTTTTTCTTATTTATAGAAATATTTTTGATTATATCTTTTGTTAGTTCAGAATGTAGTAACAATGTAAAGAAAAGAAGTAATTGATTTGCAGTGACGAGCGAGGTAAGAGAGCATCTGTCTTGAAAACTATTTTGGCACGACCGTGGTGACGATCAACAGACACCGATAGTTCTCCAAAGTTGACACTGCAACACCCACACCCGCCCACTCGAGGCTAGGTACTTTGGAATGAGATCAAAAACTTTAACCCATAAATGTGTAAAGAGAGAAAGAGGGGAGAGTGTTGCGTGTTGAATATTACAGGAGGTGTTCTTATAGTCTTATTTATAGCAAAGACGAGAGCAAGATATGAGCTAGAAACTGCATTGCAAAACTCAGTAGTCAAGACTGGAAGTGGGGAGTAAAAGCGGACCCACTAACTATCAATCGGGCACATTCCGCCTCACGATCCGGGAGCGGGCACGTACGCACGTGTGTGAGCTGAATTTGGTACCTCACAAGCCTCTACATGCAAAAGGCTCTATTAACCAACTAGTGATAGTGTAATGAGTGAATAGATATATAAACCCACAGAGACACAACTCACACTTTACTACCAATGTGGGACAATAAGATGAAAAAATTAAAGGAACTTGGCTCAAACGTCCCTATTTCCAACATCTTTTTATCACCATATTAAACGATCTCAAATTTCATGAATACAAGCCAAGTAAAGCTAAGCTCTTACTCGTAGGGCTCAACTAGGTACCACAACTAACACCCCTAGGTAAACATGTCATTTTGTTACAAAAATACTGATAGATGAACCATCTCAACCAAAACCTTAAGGTGATGGTTGAAGCCCATATATGATACCATGATAGATGAACCATCTCAACCAAAACCTTAAGGTGATGGTTGAGGCTCATATATTATAGTTATATTCTATTAAATACGTTATCCAAAGCCATAGCTATTTCATTTTTTTTTCTCAAAATTAGTTCCCAAAAGAATGGAAAGATCAATTTAAACTTCCAATGAAAAAAGATTATAGACATGGAGCAAGTATGGGATGTAATTACTCTAATCACTGATCACAGTGTTTGAACAAAGGAAGAAAAATTTATCTAATCACAATGTCTAGTACAATCAGATACCTCAAAATGTATAAATAAATAAAATTAGTAGGTCTTCTTAAAGCAATAAGTGGATAATTTCTTACTAAGGTCATCAACTCATCAATATGGAGGTTTTAGGTAGGTAGCTAAAACCGTGACACATAAATATAATATAAGTATATAACACAAATTTTCATTGTCAATGGACAAAATCCATCTCATCAAAGATGTCTCTCGCAAAGAGAAGTGAAAGGGCAAAGTGAGTAACAAGTGACGAGGGATTGTGGGAGGTCAGAAGCTGAAGACGGTAACAAGTAAGACGGATTGATAATATAAAGCGCTTCAAATTAAACTATTAGTTTAGATAATTTGTAGTCTTGGGTCAGTTAGTTGAGTACAACTAGTTGTATAGTTTCTTAGTTTTATAATAAAGTTTATGAATTTTATTTTTAAGATTTTGAGCTTTTGTATAAAGTATCGAAACACGTTCACTTAAACATTACGCTAAAGAAGTTATAAGCTCGAAAACTATACGATAAATTTAGTACCGGCGTAAAAAATATTTAAATGTAGCTTATAAACTTAAAAGCTCAAAAAAATATATTATCTCCATTCTGGTTATTTGTTTGCCTTTATTTTTGATACAAAGACCAAGGAAAAACTAAAAGACCATTTATGGTTTTTCTTAGTGGATGACAGGTGGACATTAGTTTCAATGAAATGTTAAATTACTCATAGAAACACTCATAATATAGAAAGGTGAAAAAATGAATGAGACAACATAAAATTAAAATGATAAACAAATGACCGGACAAATGGAACATATAAACTCAGTTGCTAAAAGGTCTAATGCAATATATTAAATGTGCGTTCCTTTTTTCGGTCTCCGCTTATCTTAAACTCATTAATAATCTTACCCTAAACAAGTAAAGATGGTTACTTATAAATCCATTTTGGGTCGAGAAGTTAACACGTCTATGATTAAGCTAAATAATACGAGTAGTTGTCATAAAAGGCCCATCATCGTCTCATCCATGGTAAATAGTGTGGTCCCAGGCCCAAAAGTCAAATCGATCCAATAACAAGAAAACTATGGTCTCACGATTTGTGAAACGACAAATTCTTTGAGGAAGAAATCAATTTTCGTAGGCCCAAAGAGGAAAGAGAGGTCGACAAGACTCGGTATCATTCTCTCACATATTTATACAAAATATTATTTTAATACGATATCGTGATTGGTTTATACCGGAACTTGATGGACGTCTTCTCGTTTTCCTTGTATAAACCTATATTTATTTTTCGTTCATTTCTCTTCTATGAAATTTGATATTCAAAATCAATTCAGCATAAAAATCCTCATAGTTACTAAAAGTTAAAATCATTATTCAATTGACATATAATTATCCTAAATTTCCCTATATATTTATCTTTAGTATGTATTTTGTCATTTTCAATTATTTATTTACCTTTATTTAAAATATTTCTCGTAAAAAATTAATAAACAGAAGTTAATAAAATAATAAATGGGACGGAGGGAGTAATAAGGACGGAGTAATAAGGACGACTCGTACTTGTTATTAACCTATGAGTCCATGACAAACCTTTTTTGCATGAAGTTCCATGAGAAAATTGGCATCACCAATCTAAACCTAAACAACAAGATATGAATATTCTTGAAGTTAATCAAAGCAAAGCATATACAAATACCACCAACAAAAACAACTTAAAATTTAAATAAAAAAACCTTAAATCTTCTAATAACAATAAAAAGTTTCTCTTATACTTTGTTCTAAATTCTACGAAACGTAGAAAAAGCATAAGAATAAGTAAAAGAAACAAAAGCTTCACTGCCACAGCTTGTAAAGTTAACCTATTATTTTCACTACATAAACCCTTCAACCATTTCACAAATTTCATCCAAATTACTACTTAAATCCTCCTTAACATCTCTATTTTTACGCTGAAAACTCGACTTTTTTGTCGATATAGCGAAGAATAATCATCAAGTAACAAAATAAAATGGCTAAGTGTAGTAGTATCATTTTAGGGTTATTTGGTTTAGTGTTGTTTATGCAAAGAGGTGAAGCAGCTACATTTACTGTAGGAGGTTCTAAGGGTTGGTCAGTTCCTTCTGATAATAGTGCTGTTTATAATCAATGGGCTGAAAAAATGAGGTTTCAAATTGGTGATTCTTTATGTAAGTTTTCTTGATTATACTTTGGCACTTCAATGTTCATGTTTACAAATATAAATGAAACATATATAACTCAAGTAATACAAAAACAAGTTAGTATCTGTGACGGGTCTATAAGGGTCTATTTTATGTGACTAGCTGACGCGTTTTATGTTTCTGAATTTTGTTGTCCTATGAGTTTTTGAGTTATTAACGAGTATTATACAAAAAATAAAGATTCTAAATGTTTTACAATGACAATTTGATGGAGCCGCTTTTGACTCCCGAAGTGTATGTTACATAAATTTGTGATAAGAGAATCTTATACTTCGTACTTGTTCACTTAGATAAACCGGTAAGGATTTAATCTAGGTTAAGAAGATATCTCGAGTCTGAATACTTATAATTGCACTTGTAGAGTTGCAGACTTGAAGTACTACTCACAAGGGATAGTTTTGTCACGTTTCTAATTCTACCCAACTCAAATCCAGACTAAACCAGCTTGTTAGTATAAAAGAACATAATCATATACTTTTCAAAAATACATATAAACAAGCAAGATTAACATCTAATGAATCTTACACTCCGTACTAGTTCACTTAGATAAACCGGTAAGAATTTAATCTAGGTTAACCAGAGATCTCGAGTCTGCATACCTATTATTGCACTTGTAGAGTTGTAATAATACTCACAAGGGAGAATTTTGTCGCGTTATAATCTTATCCAACTCAAATCCAGACTAAACCAGATTATCGGTATATAAGAACATAATCACATACTTTTGAAAAATACATATAAACAAGCAAAATCATTAAGTTATAATGACTAATTTCTTGTTTTTGGATCCTAGTGTTTGTGTACCAAACAAGTGACTCAGTCCTTCAAGTAAGCAAAGAAGACTTCACAAACTGCAACACAAACTCACCCATTGCAAAGTTCAGTGATGGACACACAGACTTCAAGTTCAGCAAATCAGGTCCATACTACTTCATTAGTGGCAACAAAGACAACTGCAACAAAAATGAGAAACTTGTAGTAATAGTCTTAGCTGACAGAACTACAAAAACTACCTCGCCGCCTTCACCAGTTGCACCGTCTCCTGCACCCGTCGTTGATCAACAGCCACCCGCTGCCTCGCCGCCTGCACCCAATGCCACTGTAGTCTCTCCTGCTCCCTCTGCTGAAGCTGACCAACCGCGTAATGGTGCTACTTCTGTTGCATTGACCTTTGGTTCAGTTGGTGCTCTTGTGGGTGCCACACTACTACTTGCTTTCTGATCATAATTTTATCAGAATTATGTGTTTATGAGTTATGAATTATGAATTATTTGTATATTTTGTTGTGATGTTATTTTGTGTGTTTTGATTTTGGATGTTGAAGGTTGGTATTTTGTGATTGTTTGATCCATTGGATGAATAAGATGAGTCAAAGTTTGTATTGTCATTTTGACAAAGCTAAGAGTTATATTTGTAAAGGAAAACAAATACAATGGATTATGTTAAATTTAACCTTTTAGTTATCGCAAATTCTTATTTCAAACGGACAATTATGTCTGAAACAATAAGACGGGACTCTGCAACTATTTTATGATCAATTGTTACTACAATGGTCCAGCTAATATTACAGTCTATGGTAAAAAAAAAATTCCCTCAAAAGCGGTGACATTTGTGTGTAAAATAGTCTAAAAACTCCGTTTTATTCTTTCAGACAAAAATGATGCGTTTGAAAGGAGACCAAGTGATCAACTGGTTGTTTGGTTACTTATAGTTTGTACATCTCATTGATATAGCATCTCAAAATATACAGCTAGATGATCATAACTGTTACCTATTTATATAGAATTGCAAGTTATTTGAGGTTGTTGAAGAAATAGCCCCTCATTAATTAGTTTGTACTATATTTGTTTGGTGTTATAGTTATTTTAAAGTTATTACAAATCCTTCTTGATTATGCATTGCATATTTGTATATAATCCCAAACTTAAAAAAAATATCTATATGGTGTGATTATTGTAGGGTATCTCAAAAGAAAAACTCAAATCCCGCCTAAGGCGGGAATTTAGGAGTCGTTCTGCTTGTATGTTAAAGAAACTAGAAAAAGAAAAGGGTGAAAATGAAATTTCAAAGAGAATTAGTCCTTTCAATCTTGTTTTTGTTGAGTTTAATAATATTCAACACATCGAAGGCAAATGGTGAAACGTTGTCATCGGGTCCGAGTCCAGGTCCGGTTCCCGCAGATTCAGAGCCACCATGCTATGATAGGTGTATGGAAATATGTACGCATGTAATTGAAGCTACTAACAAGAAGTGTCACGGTACTTGTGGTGATGTATGTCTTCAAATTACAAAAATGCTTGAAGAAAAGAAAAAGAGTAATCCACCACCACCAGCTGCGCCGCCTCAACCCATTTTATGAGCAACAAAACAAGGGACGAAAATCATCGACGCCTTTTAGTTCATATTTGTTTCTTTATACAACAATACGAGTATTTTTTTCCGTTGATTTCACATCATCTGGTTTAGTTCAAAATTTGAGTTGTAGGATTACAGAGGACCAATTGAGTTTTATGATTGCGGCATGTTTAGGCCTTAAACTCGCATCATTAAGTTCTGTTCGACGACATTTGTTCTGTTTATATAAGTGCAATGGTTTGTCTTACAACATGAACATGGAACGAAAAATTAAATTTCATGTACCGATAATTGGCCATAATTCATTGATGTTTCGTCTATTTGGCGAAGTATCTAAAAGCTACAATACAATCCAATTAGTATAATCTTCCTCGCTAATTGTTGTACAAATACATATTTTGACAAATTATTTGATGAATAAGCGGATTGACGGTTCATTATTTGGTATAGAATAAGTGAGGTTGGTAATCTAAGGCTTTGACGAAACATAGGTTACCTTGACTAATGTATCCGTTGTCATTAGTCAAAGTTACTCCCTCGGCCCAGTCAATTGTCTATCTTTTATTTTTTTGTGAGATGTATTTAACTCAAATAGTCAAATATAAGCAAATGATTGGGACAGAGGGTATATTGGATTAAACGGTCCAATTTTCTGGCGGAATTGAAATTAACACCATTACCTTTTGTTGTATGGAAAAAGTTAGCATCGAGGACAACTCATGCCAGATCCGCTTCTTTCCGGAAGCTTCTGTTCATGAATTAGAAGCTATAAGCCTATAATGCCAGTTTTGATGCTAAAAGGTTCCAAACCTAGGTTATAACTTCTGAGCACCCCATCAATAACTCGCAACAAAGTTAGCTTACATCTGCACAGTCGTTACAAAGATAGCTTACATCTGCACAACGGATACTAATTTGGTGCTTCTACATTAAGGTCCCGAATGCCCCTTGGTGGATATAGCATCAAGAACATGATAACTCGTTCTGAAAAAATGCAAGTACTAAAACACGATACATCAACCAGCAATATCCGGCATCTTTATCTTACAGTTGAATATGTCATGAACTCAGAAGAGGTGAACTGGAAAGGTTGACATGGAATAGGGTTCCTGCTCGAATTCATGTCCAAGATTATAATTTTACTCGGGTATATAAGTACAAAGTATGTAACACTACCTAGTTCCTCCCAATTTCCCGACTATGGCGAGGTGAGGGATCTGATTTCACACAATTTTATCCATGTATTTAAAGCATGTTGATGTTTCCTAATGATATCTAATGAAAATTACCTGACCAACCGCTAATTCACGGTTCACAATATAAGAATCATATCCAGTTCAAACAACATCTCATTCCATAGTCTATGATTAGAGATTATGTAGGTTAAAGAGCAGATCTGAACTTACGGTCGAGGTCCATAGACTTTGATCTGGCGCACATGAGTATCTCTACCATTGAGGTGATTAGACAAAACGGCAATCTGCAGCATAAATGTATTGACAAAAACTTCCCTGTCAAAATGAATAACGCGCATCAGAAGTTGGTTCCGGTGTCCAGGTGTGCATTGATCTAAGAACAGTTAAAAATGAAACCAGTCATTCATGCCGAAAATGAATGTAACTTCTATCAAGGCAATAAAGCGATGTATGTAAAGGGGTGAAACTATTAGAGTAGTGAAATTAAATGAAATGGTGAATATATACAGTATAAACTGGCTGCGCAGTTTATGCCTCAATCTTGAATGTTACATCTCATTAATGGTGAAAGTAACAAATAATGCAATCAGCCCTATCCGAAGCAAACGAGAAAGCTTGTACATATAGCGGAGGATCAACCATGGCATGAAGATCAAAAATTCGATCCCACTAGCTAATAATGCATTTTTGAATGTTTTAAGCAACTAATCAGCATCGAGAAGTACGAAGAGAAAGGTCATTACTTGGAAAGACAAGATAGGTGTGAATGCAAGGAGAACCTTTTGTAGCTAAAACTAAGCCAATACGTTACATGTACTCATGTAGAAAGAAAGAAGCCACATGTTTTTCTTTTTCTGTTGCTAACCAACAGAGAGAACCAATTTACTGTTAATGTCCGAATTGTGGATCTTGCTGTTATCTCCAGAGTTACCAGTTAATCAAATTTATATTACATCCACATATGACATATGTATCAAAGCCACGAATAAAACTGGTCCACATATACGCTTCCCTTCCCCCAATATGTATCCAAACAAAGAGCAAGAGTTGTGACCAAGATCAAGATAAATTTATCTACTCCCCAAACTCCACAGGCACAGGAAACGGCTTTAAATATGTCACTTACAGAGTAAATGCTAAATATCGGGTATTTTTTCCTTGCTAATGTTCTCACACTTTAATCCTGTAGGCTGCAGGGCCATAGTCGACACTGCTTTGATACAAATAGTTGCAAACCATCATAAGGCCAAACAATGCTCACAAGTGTTTGATAATCAGTACTTAGGATTTCAGCAAGGCATGTACTTTTAGCCAAGGTGCCTTTTTCACTTCTTTGATTCAAAGTACGGTAAGGATATGAGAACCTTGAAATTCACTTCAAATGTAGCCAAACAAGCAACTAAAGAGCCACCATATTTGTCATATTTTCTCACCGTGGATCATTTCCAGACAATGATATATGTATCCAGCCAGTAGGCTTGACCAGTTCCACTGCCTTTATTTCCTGTAAATTTAAACAGAAAAGCGGTATGCAACATCAATCATTTTATGCACAGAAAATTGGAACACAATGTGACACCAGTATCATAATCCATAGCGGTGGTTACTTTGTTTACCTAAGGAAAATTCATTCTTACAGATGACCTGATGTGTTATTTTATTGAAACTGTAATTTGGATATACTGAGTTGCTGAGGAACTTGTGTGCTGTCTTTTTGTTACTCTGGCTATGGTGTCCACACTCACACTGACTGGCGACTGCCGAATACCGAGATGCAATATGAAGATATATGCAATATAACTGAAAATTGTGCAAGTCTTGAACAAGAGGGTCTTATTGTGTCACGATGAAACCATGTATGGTGAAACGGTAAGCCTCTAGTTTAACATTGAAGAATCTCACAACTCTAGAAAGCTTCAATGGTCTCATCATAAGGGCATCTTCTACAATCAAATAAAAAGATTCACTAAAATGTTCGTGATTCTATTATTGGAAGGTACCAATCGGACCGGGCAAACCTCGGAATGATTAATTTACAAGACATAGCAAACAACTAATTTTGATTCATGTCCATAAAGTGTGACGGGAATTTTTACGCTGGCTGCCACAAGCGTACCGCAACCCACCTCCTTCTTCCGAGCTTGGGACAGGCAGTGATGCCAGTGACTATCACATGACACTAGTTATGGGAAACAACCAATGATATTATTTTTCCAAAACAGTGATTAAGTTGCATATATATGACAATAGCAGGAGCTTGGCTTTGACGCACTTGGCTAGTGTCGTTTTGGAGGTGTCTTTCTTATTCCCGGTGACTAGAATTATACAAATATTTATACTCTATTCACCTTAAGATTGAAATGAAACAAGTGAACGCTTTAGCCGATGAAAATGTACCTTCAGGTTATGGAATCCATCACCAGCTTTTATAGAAATCTTACTAGGAGTGTAGCTCTCATCCAGCTTGTAATCAACATAGAGAACAATTAGCTGAAACCAAAAATAATATCAGCGCTCAGAGAGTAGCAAGTCACAAAAGTAGAAACGCAAGTAAATATGACGAAAAATAGGCCTGAATAAATAATGAGTTAGCTCCATTACTTGCAGTTTCACTTTCTTTTGGAACTGAATGTTTATAAGATGAGGTTGTGCTCCATCAGATCTAATTAGAAACACAAGGCAATAAATTAGCATATATGACTATGCTTAATACGACGAGTATAATATGAAAAGAAGGTCAATGAAGAAGAGTTGGGATTAGAGACAGGGAGCAGTTTACTGCCAATAGGTCTCGAAATTGTCATCTCGGAGACATTGAACGCCATTACCAGGCTTGCAAGAACTAACACTCCAAGCAGCATTCTTTGTCATCTCTCTTAGATCACTATCCACACTCAAATGCTTGCTACCTCCAACTAGCTTTCCCTCTTCCCCATCAGATGATTCCGTTGCCATCTTAGTCGCTATCACCAGTCTCCTATCAACAGAGGGCACGGAAATTAACTCAATCCCCCAAACTTCACAATCATAACTTATATACTATGATGGCCTCACGGCCCACAGAGCTTTCACCATTATGTTCTCCATAAATACGGTAAAACATAAAAATTAAAAATTTGTCGCGTTTGATTGATCAAACTAGCTACAATCGAAAATTTAAACTAAATTTTTTTAATTTTTCATTGTTCAGCAAATACAACCACCCCTGCTAACCCCGCTTAGCTCCATCACTTTTATTCAAATTTATCGTAGCTTGACCAACAAAATCAATATATTCGATATAAATGGGATTAGGGTTTTGCTCGGTATACGTAAAAAAAAACTCATCAAATTAAATTAAAGACACTGAAGTTATGAACTGCAAACACCTCAAAACCCCAATTTTGAAAAATCCAAGTATTGGGTGATTTCCAATTCAAAATTGTGTAAAGTATGAAGAATTTTATTAATTAGGGAAAAGGGTAGGAATTTAATCAAGTATAATAATACAACGAAGCAGCAATTAACTCAAAAATAAATGAAATTATAGGGCAAATTAATTAACTAGAACAAGAGTGTTAATTAACTAGATTAGAAGTTTAGCACAACACAAATTAATTAACTAGATTAGAAGTTGATGATTAATTAATTAATTAAATCAGAAAAAAGGAAGAACAAGAAAGTTAAATGCTTACAGATTGGCGGGCAATAAAGGTTTGAATATGAGAGAAAAATGCAATTGGATTTTAGAACACTATGAACCCAGAAAAGGAGTGAGTTTTAAATTTCAACGTTTGGCTTCAGAATGTGAATTGGACCCGGAAGAGTGGATATGGCATCGTGTTCGGTCCGGTCGGGTTTGGGTTCGGATTTTTCGGGTTTGTAGAGATTTGGCCAGTTTGGGTTGGGTATATATCAAGATATTTGGATATAACGGTCTGAATGGTCGCTCATAAATATTTGGGAAGGTTGAATAAAGTCGGGTCAATTCGAGTTTTGGTTCAGACTTGGATCTTTAGTTCGGTGGCGGGTCGGGTTATCTGGACGAGTCAGTTTCGCCAGGGTTGTTTTAGAGGACAAGTAATCTCTCTTAAGATGGAGATATGCATCTTAACATTAAATTGGACAAATATCATTTCACATGGGCATATAACACAAATCTTTTATTAATCTCTCTGCATTTTGTTTTCGTCTTATTTATATTATTTGACCCGGTCGTCTTACACTTAAAACAGATACACCTGTCACAAATGAAAATTTGGCATAGAGGGGAAGTCAGTAGAGCTTTAATAGTCGTTGAGACGGATGAGAGAATCAAACCATTTTGTTCTCTCAATAATAAAAAGTTGGATCAGAAGTAAATATACATAGTTTTCACTATACTGGCTTATTTGTTAACTGTTAAAACAATCTTATGAAGTTGTTTACCTTTGTATGGCAAAATTATTTAAATTTTTATATTTTATATAATATATACTCACTTGGTCCCATAAGCTTATTTGTGAGACAGAGGGAGAAAGATCAAAATCTAAACAATTTGCATATTCACGGTGATTATTAAGTCATTTTTGACTAAATGTAGCGGGACTTGAACAACATGCCAGCTCATTTCAGACCCCAACCCACTTGAAGCCACTTCTGAACATGTCACTTTGGGAGCCAATATGAGTAAAACCAGCAACAACCACCAGCTGCCATCTTAACCAGCTGAAAGTATGACCAATAATTAGCCTAAAAAAAGTCCTAGACATCCAAGGGTAATTCCCAGGAAATCAAGCAGAAAATTCGAGCATCAGTTGACTACAGGAAGCTGAAAAGGAAAAAGCATTATTTCCTCTTTTGGTCAGGCAAAGCCAAGGTTGTTTTTAAGGCCATTTGGAGTGTTTCCTCGTACTGTCAGAAAACCACAACAACAAGCCAAGAGAGTATTTAATTCAGTTCATCTATATCTCAAACCTCCTTGAACCAGCTTCAACTAGCCAACAATAACAAACAGTTTTTCTACAACAACCAAGTCTACATTAGTTTATTTCAGTCTGTTTTATTTACATTTAAAATATGGTTGTTATTTTGTACTATTCTTAAGACAATGCTTGAACCTTAGATGTTAGGTTTTCAGATGTTGTAACTCAAGGGAGAGCTTTATATAAGGACTCATTTCTCTACTGAATAATTAAGCTGATTTTATGAATGAAAAAAAAATATCTAAATTGTCACTCAACTTTTATTCTTTAACGTAACTTGTGCATTGTCAGTAGTTCAAACCAGGCCTCGTAATTGATATGTGC
The DNA here is from genome assembly GCA_022085475.1 of Heliosperma pusillum. Lineage (NCBI taxonomy): Eukaryota > Viridiplantae > Streptophyta > Magnoliopsida > Caryophyllales > Caryophyllaceae > Heliosperma > Heliosperma pusillum. The sequence continues at coordinate 96,367 of JAIUZE010001610.1, forward strand.
TTGCTCTGACCAATTGCAAAGTCTCTTAGCAAGGTTAAATCTATCATGTGCTTAGATGTGGATTTATTTAGTATTTGTTGTTAGTCACTACTTGAAAAATAATTCCATGTGTCTTGTTGTGTGTATTTTTGAGTCCAAATTGTCAAAATTATCATCCTAAGTTTCTATGTTTATCTGTGAAATTTAGCTTGTTAATTATATCAAGTCCTGTGTTTACAAGTTAAGTCTTAAACTCCAACATTTTTGTGTCAAATCCTTGCCTTGGCGACACTGCACTAAAATAAACTGACTCATGACTCGTAACTTTAATAAAATATGAATAAATTTAAATGAAAGTTGTAACTAATAACGAGGAATAATTATGTCCGTCATAGTTATACTTATAAACAATTATACCAAAAGAAACTGACACCTCAAAGTCATTCGAACGCAAACTATGTTGTAAACTCGTATATGATCATTATCTAAGTGTACATTCCATATCTCCCGAACTTACATCATATTATAATAATTTTACCCATCTACAAATCAAACCCGTATACACGAAAATAAACCGATAATTACACTTAAATTACCAACCAATCATATGCTAAACTCCAGAACGTTCACAAAAATCATTAGCTTCAGATTCAAGCATTTCATATAAATTATAATTACACGACGTACTAGTGTACTACGTAACAAACGTAAAATATCTCCCACTTTTTAGGAAGTTACTTACTTATGTCATAGATAGACTTGTAGTATTATCCATATTTCCATATTACAACTTCCACCGTTTGACCTGTAATGTATATATATAGCCCTAACCTCCCTTATCATTATTATTCAATTCATTAAACTCAAAAAAAAAAAAAATTCATTAGCGTTGATAGTTAAGCTTCTTTCATTGCTATCATGGCTGGTTTCCCTGTAGGCGTTCGATTCCGGCCTTCTAAACTACATCTCGTCGCTTATTTTCTCGCTACTAAGATTAACGGTCAACAGTTGCCAGAATGCTACTCTCAGTTCCTAGACTAAAGAAGCGAGAGGTGTTGATGATTTCGAAGAAGGGTTCTTTTTCAGCAGACTCAAGAAGGTTACTCCCAAGGGAAAGAAGATCATTCGTCGCATTGAAGGACATGGAACTTGGTCGGAGAAGTCGCAGACCAATAGAGTTTTTGACGGCAATAGAAGGGCAATCGGGAAGGAGAAGTACTTTAATTTTATACCCGATGAAAAGAGCAATATTAAGAACGAGGATAAGTGGATGATGCATGAATATTCTTATAATGGAAACAATGAGTTCGTGTTATGTCATATTACCAAGAAACCGGAAACAACTCAGGAAGATGACGTTGAAAGTGGTAGTCAGACTGCTGCTGCTGCTGCGGCTGCTATTGTGCCATTAAATAATAACGAAGCGAGTTCAAGTAGAAAACGAGGCCGTGTTGAATATGAATCATCAGCAGCAGGGTGCAATAATTCTGGTATCATTAACCCTATACAAGATTATGGGAGTCAAGCCGTGGTCTCGGGTTATCAGGATGGATATTGTCCTCTGCCTCAAGTTAACGACAATTCTGCGCTGGACGAGGCAAATAAGGACACATTTGTGGATGAGTTGGAAGGAATGCTTGATTGTGACGTCAAGGATTATGAGGACATAGAATGGATGCTTGATAACGGAGTAGGGAATATTGAGGCAGTTGTACCAGATACGGTGCAAGTACCACAAGAAGAAGTTGAATATGTATTCCAATTACCGGAACTAGGTGATTATCAATTTTATGATATGGAGCAGTTACTAGAAAAAGCTGATGAACAAGGCGTATTTCTGTCAACCGGAGCACAAGCAGGCGATGCTCAAATGTTTCAGACAGAGGATATCGACCAATTCAGACAAGAAGGCGTATTTGTGTCAAATGTAGCACAAGAAGACGATGCTCAAATGTGTCAGATTACAGAAATCGACAAATTCTTACAAGAACCTGAGGTAGCCTACTGGCTGCAAAACGGAGAACAACTTAATAATAATACAAGTATTAGCAGCCTCGACGATCCATGGACAGCAGGATGCGACTCCAGCAACGCAATTGAGTTGGATTGACTTGGACAATAATGTTGAGACCTTCTCTACAGTTACTGATGCTGATATTAACTGGGTACTTAATTACCCGACTGCCTAGTTTTTCTCGACTCCATTATTTCATTATTTGTAGCACAATCATGATTTGCCAGGACAAAATGTGTATATTTATTTACTGTTTCTATCTTTGTTATATTTTTTAATAACCATTCTGTTACATTCTATAATCAATTATGTGAAATACTACTGAATTTTTATCTCAATTCTGATATTCAATGATTTTTTTCTACAAGTAAACATGACTTTGCTTCCTTGATGATCATATAACGAGTTTTTCATATACTTAAGATCGTATATGAATCTGCATTACTCCCAACTCAAACTTCAAAGCTACAAGAACGATCATCCACGTCTTTTTACAACGATTTCTACGTGTTTAGCTCCAATGGCCGAACAATAACTCTTGAGTCGATCCACTTCCCATGTCCACAAATGCTTACAGATGAAGACCCTATTTAAAATTAGGGAGTAGTTGGTTTTTCTTAAGACGGGTTAAATTAAATAACACCCTATTTCACGCGAAAGCCTTACAAGTTCTCGCAAAATTTGGCGGGAAAACCTCATAACTCTTCAACAAGCAACATTTCATCCACATTGTTAGTGTGGATCTCCTGAAATATGGTCTATGAATTTATTAGGACATCAATTACAAAATGATACTATATATTTTGTACAAAATGATACTATGAATTTATTTTACAAAAAGTACCCATGTATGTAATACACTTTATATTATATATTTTATGAACAGGTTATTTTTGTAGAGAATATATTATTGAATGTATTAATTATAGCTTAAATATTATTGATGACAATGTTTGTTTATATAGCAATTACAAGAGATAATATATAGAAACGTAATCTATCTATAATATATCTTAAAGATATATATGACATAATATAGAAAACTAGGACTAACAGAATATCTAAAGATATATTGTATTCCAATACTATCACAATATTACCATATTGTGAATTCCATTATTATAGTAATATATAATATTCCTTATAATTTTCAGGTGGGTTGTTATGACGTTATTTAGAGATAACAATCATTATGCTATAAGAAAAATTTGGGCCGGGTTAAAAAGGGTTGAGTCAGTTCAAGTCTCGTTTTGGATTCAGGTGCAGGTCGGGATTGGGCTGGTTCATTTTGGTCGGGCCATTTTCGCAATGTTTACGGTACTAAGGGTACGTAAGAGTAAAAAATAAACCCCTCACCCCTCACCACTCGCGAGAGGTCAACCAGATCGGGTTACACTTAGGAAATTTAACGGGTCAACCAGATTGATTTTGGATTGGTCAATTGACTCAATTTCAGACTTACAGACTTCAGGTCGGGTTTGTCATTTTAGGTTGGAGTCATTGTCAGGTCATTTTAGTTAATTATCAAGTTATTTATAGATAGCTAACCCGATAAATATTCAGGTCGGGTTATATTGAGTAGGTGAATTCGGGGTTGAGTCAAGCTCGGGTATTAAGTTTAGTGTGTCAAGTTGGGTTATTCGGGTCAAGTCAATCGGGTCGAGTCAATTTTCTTACACTTAAACCGGATAAACGGGTCAACCGGATTGGGTTCGGATTGGACCAATTCGGTTAGATCAATTCAAATCTGCATATTATCGTGGTAGTTGTTTCACGTTTTAGGTATGTTAGTTGGTCGGATCAGTTTCAACTTTCAAGTCAAGCGGGTCGGGTTATTTCGGTGCGGGACATTTCCGGGTTAATAGTTAAAAGAAAAAAGTACTTTTAGTATTATTAACTATTTTTGATGTATGCTACTCCATATGCTTACTCTTTCTGTTTTGAGTCATTTGTACCTAAAAAAAGTTCGCCAGTCACAGCTTTCATTTCATCAAGCCAATTTACCACATTATTGCTGTGTATAATAACTGAACAAAATGATATATGGAGTCGGAAAGACACAAATTCAAGACTTAACTTGACTCAAACCTAAAAAAAGTCAAGTCTTGAAATGGACCCGTCGGAAAAATTAAAAACCATGCACACATAAAATCAACTTCCGCAATTCCGCCCCCTGAATTCGCATCACTAACTGACTTATGCAAGCAAGAAAGCGTGAAATATGCAAACCATACTTTACAATCTCATAATAGTACACAACATTATTATTGTCAAGGAATGTAAAATACGTCTTATATTCCATGTGCTGATCAACATCACACTCACCACCACAAATACACACTGCAGCCAAGACACACCTACGCTACGACACCACCACGGTTATTAATATACTCCGAATCGTGTAGCAGGTACACTCGGAACCCCGGAGCAGTCCTGCAACTCAAAATCCGTGGATTTTGATGTGCTCTTTCTTCACAATGCCCGCCTGTTAATCAAGAACGCAGAAAGAAAACATATATCAGAACATACCAAGCACCAACAGCATTGCATCGAGCTCATTGAGCTACTAACTGCATCCCAAAATTGTCCATAATTTTTTACAAATATATGTAGACATATTAGCATCTATTTTTATACTATCGCTTTTATATTGTTGTGAGCATTGAATCTCAAATAATGGTCAAAGACAACAATAATTGACCATTCCCATCAAAAGAGAAGAATACGCAAAACAGCAGTTCATCACCAAGAAAAGGGACGGGAGCCTATTAAGTGACTCGTTTTAATTGATCAGAAGCAAATTTTACCTGAACAAGGAAAGTAGAAACATTCTTGCGCTGGTCGCCTTGGAGCTGGATAACCTGGCCTAGCTCTGGATCCTGAACGACAGTACCATTACAACAGAATTCCTTCTTGAGGTCCTTTAGGATCTTGTTATAGCTGAATTCTTTCTTCAATCCTTGAACTGTAGTCAGGCTCTTTCTACCGTTCCTTTGTTGTACACGGATGTGCACATAATCTTTTGTCCCAGCACCAGAGTTCTCAGCATTTGCATCAGCAAAAGGATCTAAATACAAGAACATTACACGTTAAGATTGTTTAGACATGAGCAATATTTCCCGTATGTGCAACACCGGGATATTGTTGGATGACACAACACATAATAAATTTGTGCCGACCAATTGCCTTAAACTACAAGGTCACACAGTAGTGATTCTCTGTCTTCAATGACAACGGAAATTTGAGAACAAGAATTTCGACAGATGAACTTACCAAAGGCAGCGGGAATCTGGATGTCAATGTCAGACATGAAAACTTGGCTACTGGATAAGAAGTGATCCCGGACAAGCAAGTACTTTTTGTTTATTTGAATTGCTCAGACCTACATTGGAAACGAGAAATTAAAAGATGTAAGAATGCCTTGAGTTTCTGATGAATACACTACATATTAAATACAGTATTCCCAGTAACTTAAGCGATACAGCATAACCAATCAGGAATATGAAAAAGCACATAAACATAAAAACTGTTCAAATATAACACATTGGCAACTCCGCTATTCGTATCCTACAATTATGAATCATCGCCCAGTCTATTAGGTAACCTCGGCAGACTCCTGTCACATTTCCTATTTCACCTAGTGATGTTTTCCACTACAGAATAGTACTCCGTACTAGTTATATACTTCATTTAAGTTTGGCAGATTATATGACCAAGTTAATAAAGCGAAAAAAGTACAACACAAATGGAATGTCGGAGAATTACATACAAGACACATGTAGGATAATCCCTAGCTTATGATGCATAACTAAGGCAGCTAAGCAGCAGGAAACCCATAACTTGATTTATGCCCATCACACAACGTGCGCCACGATATAACCTCTCCCGTGGAATACCACGCCACCCCTCACTAAAGAGGGAAGCGCTCGGCCTTGGGCATATAGCAATATATAAACCGCTCACCATTATCAACTTTCATCCCTTTTTTAGCATGTCAGGGTCAAAGGAAGCAGAAGGGAGCAAAATAGAGAAATCATTTGGCAAAACTAAACATATTACCCTCCAACAAGGCTCCATTCCCATCACCTTGCCCTCCCACCCCGTTAACTTCAATCCTTTATTCTCGCTACTACCTTCATATATTCCTTAGATTAGATAAAAATACTCCTCACGGAAAAACAAAAAACAAACAGAGCCAATCGGAGGAAGTATTATATCGAAACTATGGGTTAATTTGCTTAACACTCGGGTTATCAACAGTATTAAAACCACTACCTTACGATAAACATTAAATCACAAAACCCCACAAAGCAATCTTTGTAAACAGAAGGTAAATTTCTAACTAGAAAAGCAGTTGAAACATCAAATAAAAAAAAGTATACGACAACGAAAGCTGTAAACATGAATACTTATAAACAAATGATCTAATACATAACACCAATTAACCTCCATGTTAATTAGATTATTTTTACCAGATAAACAACCAAAACCAATCATTTGTTTACAGTTGATTAAAATAAACTCGCAAACAATAAACAAATGGTAAACAAATGGTAAACAAATGATTGGGATGAATCGATTTATTAGCTCATAATCTCATATCCATATTTCTTCACACAATAATATCAAATAACTATAGATCAAAATGGAAGATACCAAACTATTTCAAATCGTTATCAAATAAACAAATGACAAATCAAATTTTTCCATTAATAAACATCATATCATATTCAAATCAACAAAAGACTACAACTTTTCACTCATAAAAAACTAAATAATTTCAATTCACATCATATCATATTCAAATCAACAAAAGACAAACTTTTCACACCTGAATCAATTAATTTAAATTGATAACATCATATCGTATTCAAATCAATAAAAGATTACAACTTTTCACACCCAAAAATCAGATAATAGATTAAACAAATCTGATACAACAAATCATCATACAAAAAAAAGTAAAAAACATAAATCGAAATAGCTGACCTTTGATTTCGATTAGAAATGAATATTAATAACAAATTAATGCAATGAAACGAAGAAATAAAAAAAACCCAAATAAAGAAAAAGATCTAATGAAGGAAAAAGAGGGATTGAGAGAAACCTGATCCGAAGAAGAAGGGAAAGAGGGGAAATTGATAAGAACCCTAGATCGGATAAAGTCTGAGCAATTTGGGATATTTTAGAGTGATGAGGGATATGTTATGTTGAAGGGTATGTTGGTCTTATATAGAGATGAGTAGATAAATAAAGTGGACCGACAACAACAATTGAGTGTATTAACTAGGGTTTGGACTTTGGATACATGTTTTGTCATGTGAGTTTGTGATTTTTGACAAAAAAAAAAATACAAAAATTATTCGATATAATTCAAATTCGAGTAGGTTAGGATTAGAACTTTACCAGGTTGGTATTTGACAAGCCATTCGTGGAGTATCCTCACCTTGAACAAGCGGCTTGGTAGGTATTGTACTATAATTTAGCCATTTTTAGAAAATAAAAAAAGATTTTGGTTATTATCTTGTTCTTAACCTACTAAGCCGCTTGTTCTAGGTTTCAATTTAAATGTGGTTCTTCAGTATAATAAAGGTGGGCGTTTTAATAGAGTGATTTTATTTTGGTGGGGTTCTTCACATGTAAGGGGTATACAAAGCTTAACCCAAAGATATTTGGATTGTGGGCCTATTGATTTTTGTGCTACAAGATTAACTTCTTATAAAGCGTTATAGTGTAAAATGAATATAAGATTATATAAAATGAGAATTGTAAAAATATGTCTTAAATCGGTTAAGTCATTATTTATCCAAAAGTTACCTAGAATTGGGGTATTTGTACTCGGTTAGCGAGTCGAAAGCTAGGGGCAACGCATTTTAGTTTAGAGGTTCAATGATGCAATGTCCCTGGAAAATAGGTTTAGGTTATGAGTTGTGGTTATTTCTGGATTTATTTTCACGTTAGTTTAAATATAGTATATTATATAATAATATAATAATTTCTGGGTCATGATTTAGTTGTAGTATGTAGTTTATAATCCTCAAGAATAGAACTATTTAATAGTGCGCGTCAGCTCGGCCCATCCCGCATCTTTGTGCCACATTTTACCAGCCTGGCACGACCCGATGTCATCTTCGGGCCGGCAAGTGCCGCTACTTCTTCAATCCGACCCGATCCCAACACACAAAAAAACCAAGTGGCCCGGTCTGACCCCCACCTCGCCTGCTACTCAATGGGTTGCGACGAACATGGCCCAGCACTAACTGGCCCAATCCGGTCTCTAAGTCGGGGCGTCAGGCCATGCATGGGCTGCTAACTCCTAGCCCGACTCCGTCTAGCCCATGGCCCCCCACTCAAGAGCAATAAAGGTCTCACTTTGATTGTGGAGGTAATTATCACATTATAAGTAAACTACATCAAATTCTTTTTTCAGTAGGTCTTGCTTGCGACGGATCGGATCTTGCGACGGGTATTTTGTGAGAGGAAATGGGTAGAGGGGACAAGGTGGGCACCCCCCATGTGCTCTCCACTTACCCTTGATGGGTATTTTGTGAGAGAATATGGTATCCGTCTTAAGCTTGTGACGGATAGTGTCTGTCACAAATGAGAATTTGTGTTCTTTTTTTTATATAGTTTTATTCTTAACTAAAATTCTCGCATAGTTATTTGTCATAACAAATAGTCTACAAGTAAAATACGAGCAAGGATATCAAATTTTTGGCGCATTAGAGTCATCAGATTTTGCCATTGCCAGCTTGAGCGGATTAGCTGTCCCTTTCGCTTTAGCCCGTATGAATTTGTGACTAGTGTGTTTGAATTATTACTAGTTTTCCTCTTTACCGGGGTGACAGAAGGCGCAGCCCATATGAACTTGTGACTTTTGGTATGTTTAATTTAAACATACAGGGGCCAGCAGAAATGGAACACTCAATGGGCAAAAGTATAGTCTGCCTCGTTCTCGCCTAATACATCATGCACCAGAAGTTAGTACCTCGTACAGATGTCAAGGATAGAATCCTATCCGAGCACGAGGAACACTAACTATTGAGTTTCGGAACCAACCAATCGAGTTACATATGATTAGTACTTTTGTATCATTAAAAGCAAATCTAATCAACCGAGTCAAGAGCATACGAATTGTACATTAACCGAACTCTTTATTATAATAAAGCAGACGAATGCTACATAAATGATGCTTATAACAACTCAAAGGTTAAAACAACATTGTTCACAGATTACTGAAACAGAGTAGTTCAAACACACTAGTAACAGACACCAACAATCAATTATCAAACCATCAATCAACTAAGCCAACCGCTTCACAAAGCACTGCAACAACTCCCACTGACAACAACCCGATCGACAACCACATACCAATAAGCTAGAAGCCACCACGGAGACGGAGGACAAGATGGAGGGTAGATTCCTTCTGAATGTTATAGTCAGCCAAAGTGCGCCCATCCTCCAACTGTTTCCCTGCAAAGATCAACCTCTGCTGATCTGGAGGGATTCCTTCCTTGTCCTGGATCTTCGTCTTCACATTGTCGATCGTGTCACTGCTCTCCACCTCCAAGGTGATAGTCTTTCCAGTCAAGGTCTTGACGAAGATCTGCATCCCACCCCTGAGACGCAGCACCAGATGGAGTGTCGACTCCTTCTGGATGTTGTAATCAGCGAGGGTGCGACCGTCTTCAAGCTGCTTTCCAGCGAAAATCAATCTCTGCTGGTCTGGGGGAATTCCCTCCTTATCCTGGATCTTAGTCTTGACATTGTCAATAGTATCGGAACTCTCCACCTCGAGGGTGATAGTCTTTCCCGTCAATGTTTTCACGAAAATCTGCATACCACCACGCAGACGGAGAACCAAGTGCAAAGTGGACTCCTTCTGGATGTTATAGTCAGCAAGAGTGCGACCGTCTTCGAGCTGCTTTCCAGCAAAAATCAACCTCTGCTGATCTGGGGGAATTCCCTCCTTATCCTGGATCTTAGTCTTGACATTGTCAATGGTGTCGGAACTCTCAACCTCCAAAGTGATGGTCTTGCCAGTCAGGGTCTTGACAAAGATTTGCATACCACCACGAAGACGGAGGACAAGGTGAAGAGTAGACTCCTTTTGGATATTGTAGTCTGCGAGGGTTCGGCCGTCTTCTAGCTGTTTGCCAGCGAAAATCAAACGTTGCTGGTCTGGGGGAATCCCCTCTTTATCTTGAATCTTTGTTTTGACATTGTCAATTGTGTCGGAACTCTCGACCTCGAGAGTGATTGTCTTTCCGGTAAGAGTCTTAACGAAGATTTGCATCTGATCATTAAATTACAACACTCAATCAGCAATCACATACAAAAATTGATATCAATTGATGATAAGAATATCAATTTACGGAAAACTCACAATACTGAAAACCGGATTAGTCGAAATTTAACGAGATTAGAGCGATATTAACAAATCAATAAACAATTCGCTAATCTACAAATTAACAACGAAATCAATTTAAGTTCGATAATCTATAAATGAAACAACAAAACAACTTTTGAAAAGTTCGAAAATATAACAATTAACAACCGAAATCAATCAGATAAGTTCGATGAGCTTATATTTAGCAGAAGACGATTTGATTGGTTCAGTAATCAACAAAACAACAACAAAATCCTCAAAATCAAAACATTAACAAAAACTTATCAATTGAAACAATTATCAAATCGTTCAAAGTTCTATCGATTAACGCAAACCCTAGATCAATACACAAATTAAACAAATTAAACTATAATTAATTGAACAATGAATAATTAATAAATAAATAATAGAATTATACCTTGATTGAGAAAGAGAGGAAATTAGGAAATAATTTGAAGGAGTTTGTTGAAGAAGAAATGATTTATGAGAATTAATCAAATTATGAAGGATGAGATAATTGGGGGAGAAATTGTGAGTATTTATAAGGATTATTAGACCTAGTCGTTCCAGGATTTACATCTCTACAACGAATTAGAGATTGACACGTTGTCCAACAACTTGACGGTGATTTTATTATTTTTGTTATGATTTGATTTTCTAGAAATAAATAAATAATAATCTTAATGAGGCACCAATAATTTGACCTGTATCGATCAAGTGTGTCTAGTTGGTTCTAGTAGTTTCATTTGCATAGGATCGCATTTATTTGGTGGGGAGCTAGTTCGCACTAAAACGGACAAGGACACGACACGGACACGTGATACGACATTTCGTGAAATTTAGGACACGGGACACGATATTTAAATTTAATAAAATATATATTTTATAGTTATAAATAACGTACCATTTTATTTTTGTTTTAATATTTGATATTAAAGTAAATATTTGAAGGTAAAATTTGACTTTGAATATAATTTATTCTCATTTTTCATCCAAAATAATCTTCTAATCAGTCTTTTTTAATCTTACAACCTCTCATTCTTTCTTTATAGGTGTCCGTGTGTACGACACGATGTCCGACACGGGACGGCTAAGTAGGAGGAGTGTCCATGCTACCTAGGTGGGAGCTGCGTGTAGGGATGAGCAAGTGTAGGTTCCCGTTGAAAAAATGGATTGGACGGACCGTTTGGATTAGGTCGGATCCGAATCGGATTTATTTAGGCCCAATTCTCTGTCCACACTTTATAATGTTTTGGTTTTGAGCTGATTCGATAAGATCTGTTAATTTTGGTCCGGATTGAATGGACCGAAATTTATGTGTTTTGTGTCTAATTTTTGTAAATCTATAAAGTTATCAAGTGTTTTATACTCAAAACGATAATATATTTAATATTTGTGATCATTTATGCTAATGACACTTTTACTAGTTGGTTATTTGATTTAATAAAATTAAATAATTATCACATATTAAAAAATGAATAATTATGAATTCTGGATCATTTCGGTCGAATACCGGACCAAAGCGAAAAATATGGGGTTCGGTCTGGTTCAAGACTAAAAATTTTAGGTCCGACCACTTCGGTTTTTGACTGATGCTCAACCCTACTTATGTTGATTATCTTTATCTAGATTTGTAGCTCGGTTTATTTAAACAATAAGTCTTCTGAGAGATGGTCTCTTATTAACTTAATGAGAGACATCCCATTTAGATAACACAAGAACTCGGGAGAATCTATCTCTCAATAATTTAGCGGTTTGTAACAACAATATCATACGAGAGAGGACAAAATGGCGATAGACTTAAAAAAGAGAGGTCTCTAATTATGAATCCTAGACTGACTAGAAAAAAAAAATGTACTCCTTAACATCATTCATTTGGGCAGCATCAGTTTGATTGCTTTATGAAAAACGGATTACCCAATTACCTCTCCTGTTACTCAATTAGTCAACTAAGTTTCTACTCTTGGCCAAATTGTTATAGTCCATTTAAGTGGGTAATCCGTTGTCCGAACCCGAATGAGGACAATACATTCAACAACACACTTCAACTGTAGTACCGGACGACGGACGTGTTTGGTCCAAGTTCAGTTGAAGAGGATATATCATATAAAACTGAAAACCAATGAGAACATTGTCGAGGACATTCGACAAACAAGACGTGTCCTCCGGATGAATAAAGACTTAACTATGAAGCATCCAGACTATAACCATTACCTACTTGCGACATTTTGCGCAGTTTAGAAGCCGGCTCAGGAAGCATACAATCGATGAACATAATGTCGAACTTTCTAGCACCAACAGAGATAAATGATTAGCATCCGACCGTGAAGCATCCAAACGATGAAAAAACCGTTACATTGCAAGTTTTAATACCAATTGAGCTAAATGAGTAGAACTTAGTATCAAGTATGAGTGCTAAAATGCAAACTTAATTGAATGTAACATTAGAACAGAGAGATTATACACACACTGAACAATTTATTGACTAGAACTTGAGGCTTACAACTTACACCAGTCATCGCTGATGCACACATACTGAAAGATAAACCAACCATAGATCACACATTATAGAGACCAAACACATAAAATACTACCAACTTCAACCAGCTTCCCGAAACACAGACCTAGACACCGAACCACAAGCTTAAAAACCGCCACAAAGACGAAGGACAAGATGGAGGGTAGATTCCTTCTGAATATTATAATCAGCCAAAGTCCGCCTATCCTCCAACTGTTTCCTTGCAAAGATCAGCCTCTGCTGGTCTGGGGGAATTCCTTCTTTATCCTGGATTTTGGTCTTGACGTTGTCAATGGTATCAGAACTCTCGACCTCAAGTGTGATCGTCTTTCCAGTCAACGTCTTCACGAAAATCTGCATACCACCAACGCAGACGCAACACCAAATGGAGTGTCTGAATTTCCGTCAAAAATATTGACTTTTGTTGACCAAGAGTTTGACCTTGACTTTTGCTTGTGATGGGAATTTTTATATTAGTAATTTTATAATTGGTACTATTATCTACCTACCAGGCTACCACTACATAACAAGGACCTAAACTATTGATGAATGTAGCTAAAAGGACCTAAATTATGAAGGGGGAGATATAAGGACCTCACTTGCTATTCCGTCAACTTTTACGTTAGTTTGCTTTCTCTAAGAATTTTTCTTTTTAAAATTTTATTTTAATAAAAGCTAAAAATCTGCTTCAATAAACAATAAAAATCACAAATTCTCAAATGGACATTATCCGCCTTGAACTTAAGACGGGTATACATTAAATCACCCAATTATTGCCTAAAAAATACCAAATTTTTTGTCTTTAATTATCACTATGTGGTAATATTCGACCCGTCTTAAGTAGACTTGACAAAAGCAACCTGAACTTATTGACCCGACCCGAAAAGTCTAACCGGAGATCCGAAGTTTACCCGAACTACAACGCTCGAACGTAACTCAAAATCCAATTAGACCCGTCCCACCCAAACATGACCGAGCTTTCTTGACCCCTAACTGACCCGACCTGAAAATGACCCTCCGAAACCACTTAACCCGAAAATGACCCGGTCCAAAACCACTTAATCCGAAAATGACCCGATAAAACATGCATAACTCTAATTGCATCGATGAGACTCAAAATGACTTTTTCTCTCTTTTTCATAGACCCGAAAATGACCCGGCCCAAAATAACTCGGGCCGATTGACCCGAAGCAACCCGAACAACAAATTCGAAACCCAAAATGACCCGACTCGACCCGAATTAACCCGAAATCAATGAGAGACACGAATTGTCCCGACCCAAACCCGATCCATTTGACCCATTTACCAGGTCTAATTTTAAAATTAAGACGGATAATGTCCATAAAAATAGAACGAAAATTCCTTTTTAATATTTCTTCCCTCTATCTACTCCATCATCCTCTTATGTAAATGTTGCCCTTCATTTGTTTGAACAAAAAAAATTGTTTCACTTCATTTATGCTACTTTCCAAAAATATTATGGCAGCCAAGTTCAGTTTCCGGAAAAGGTTTTTGTTATTTTTAATTTGTTCTAATAATTTTTGTTGTTTTTAAATAGCATCACATTTTGTCCATTAGAGGCAGAGTTAGAAGCAAACTGTTACTCCTCACGGAATGATTTAACGAACAAATTGATGGAGGTCCTTATATCTTCTCTTTTATTGTTTAGGTCCTTATAGCTATGTTTATCATTACTTTAGGTCCTTTTTGTTTAGTTAACTCATTCTTTAAGTATTATCTACCACACAAATCATTGGTACTATTATCTACCACACAAATCATATCCTACTCTGAAATTGAAAAACAATAAAAATAAATAAAATGAGCGAGCATTTTGAAAAACAAGATCGAATGGCGATGGATCGATTGTTGAAGAAAGCGGCTGAAGAGGGAGATGTGGGGTTTCTGAAACAAGCGGTGGCTGTAAATAAACCTCCCGAATACTTCCTCGCTCAAGACTCTGATGGATGGTCCATCTTCCACTTTGCCACAAGGTATGAGAAGGTGGAGTTTATGAAGGAAGCAATGAAAATACTTCCTACAAATATCCTTAAACAACTCCTCCTCATCACAGATGATGATTCGTGGACCCTGCTTCACAGAGCGGCTTGGCAAAGCAACATAAGGGTCATAAAGTGTGTTGTCGAAATGTACGCATCATTATCGTGGGACGAGGATCATGTCAAGCCCTGGTTAGCGTTGACTGATAATAATCAGACGCCGTTGAACCTGGTGTTGGGAACATATAACGAGAATGAGGAATGTGCGTTGGAGATAATGATGTTAATGGATACGGAACAAGAGAGCTGCACCATTGCTGATAATAAAGGCAAAACCCCGCTCTACTATGCTGTCGATCAGGGTTACAGTCGTGTTGCTGAGAAGATCCTAAAGTCTCCACAACCTGCCACTTCTATTTTCGGCGAATCAGATGTTGTTTTCCTTTATAGTCTTGCTACTAAATGCACAGGTCACTACTCACTACTACTACTCTAACCTTGATTATCCATCTACATTTATTTACCCTTTCTGAAAGTGATGTTTATTCTGTTCCAGTTATATTGTTTAGATGAGGGGCTAAAATACCTTACACTGTTTTTTTGGTTTGTCTAGAGTTTTCTACAAGGAACTACCGAACTAGTATATTCTAAACTTGGATTAAACACTACTTGTTGTGCGCGGAAGCGTCTTGGAGTAGATGCAATAAATAAAAGACACAAGATTTACGTGGTTCACTATCAATGCGATAGCTACGTCCACAAGGGCGAGGGAAAATATTTCACTATGTCGGGAGAATTACAGATTACAAAAGATGAGCACAAAGTTTTTCTAGATCTGCCTCTTAAAACTCTCAATGTGTTTGCCTCACAATTTTCTCCTTAAAGAATAGCTAGGCTAAGGAAGTGTTTATATAGTAAGCTACCTTAACTAAGACTAATCGGATTAGGAAATAAATAATAATAAACAAACTAAGTTTCCTAAACAAACTTAGGAAACTAATTAAACATAATAATAAACTAATCAATAAACTTTCCTAAACAAACTTAGGAAACCTTAGTTTATTTCTCATCTTTAATCTTACTCCGACATATTCGTAAGCGACATACGAGTCACATACTAACAATTCTCCACCTTGACTCGGACAGTCGCATTTAGCAAACGACTTCCAAACCACTCAACCACTATACATGTCACTTTCAAGTAGACAAGTATCTGCCATGTTCCAGCCAATGAGTACTCACACTAGAACACCATAGACTCTAACTTGAGTCTATAACCATCCAATATACCCTGGACTGGTCTGCCATCCAATAAGCCCTGGACTAGGCCTGCGTCCATTTAACCCTGGACCGGGCCGCTCAAGGCTCCACCTCGAGCTCAGCACCCCGAAGGGTTTAAACATAACTGTCTATATTCAACAAGTCCAAGCAATGTTTGAACTTGCTGAATGGAACCGGCTTAGTGAAGCAATCCGTAGGATTATCAGCTGTTCCCACTTTCTTCACCTTGATTCTTTTCTCGTTCCTCAGAAAATGATATCTGACATCTATGTGCTTGGTTCTATCATGATGCACTTGATCCTTCGCCAAACAAATAGCACTTAAGCTATCACAATATAACAAAGCGATCTCTTGATGTAGACCAAGCTTACTTACAAGCCCCTTTAACCATATAGCCTCCTTAGCAGCCGCAGTCAAAGCCATATACTCCGCCTCCGTGGTTGACAAAGTCACAGAAGATTGAAGAGTAGACTTCCAACTAACAACAGAACCACCAAGTGTAAAGACATACCCGGTTACGGACCTCCTGCTATCTACATCTGCAGCATAGTCGGAATCAGAATATCCAACAACCAAACAATCATCATCATTCCCATAAACAAGGCCAACATCCGCCGTTCCTCTCATATAGCGAAGAATTCTCTTCACCGCTAACCAGTGTTCTGTACCAGGTTGAGCCATAAACCTGCTAACAACACTAACTGCATGTGCAATATCTGGCCTAGTGCAAACCATGGCATACATTAAACGGCCAACCGCACTAGCATAGGGAACCGTTGACATATAAGACTTCTCAGCTTCAGTTTGAGGTGCAGAAGATATAGTTAACTTACCGACAGCATAAGGAGTATTTAAAGGTTTAGCAGTACTCATACCAAAACGGCTAAGTATCTTCTCAATGTAGCCTTTCTGAGATAAGAAAAGTTTCCTTTTAGAACGATCCCTGAAAATCTCCATCCCTAATATCTTCTTCGCGGATCCTAGATCCTTCATTTCGAACTCTAAACTGAGTAACTTCTTTAAATTATCAACATCTGACTTTTTCTTAGCAGCAACAAGCATATAATCAACATATAAGAGTAAATAAATCAAAGACCCATCTTCTAGCTTGTTATGATAAACACAACAATCATATGGGTTTCTCTCATACCCATGCTCTACCATGAAAGTGTCAAATCTTTTGTACCATTGTCTTGGAGATTGTTTAAGTCCATATAAGGACTTCTTCAAATGACAGGCAAAATGCTCTTTCCCTGGAATTTCAAACCCTTCAGGCTGCTTCATTAGAATCTCTTCCTCCAACTCCCCGTGAAGGAAAGCAGTCTTGACATCAAGTTGCTCAAGCTCATAATCATAATGTGGCACTATTGCTAGTAACACACGAATAGAAGTGTGTCTCACAACAGGAGAGAAAATCTCCACATAATCAACTCCCTCTATCTGACTGAACCCCTTTGCAACAAGTCTAGCCTTGTATCTAACTGTCTCAGCCTCTGAAGTTCCTTCCTTTTTCTTGAACACCCATTTGCACCCTATCAATTTTCTCCCTTTTGGTGGTGGCACAAGTTCCCAAGTATTATTTTTGTAAAGAGACTCCATCTCTTCACCCATAGCAGCAAGCCATTGCACTGACTCACTACTAACAATTGCTTCTTTATAAGATGATGGTTCTTCAGACTCAATTTCATCAGCTACCTGTAATGCATAACCAACCATCTCCTCAGCATAGCAATTATTGCCACAAACCTTGCGGCCTTCAAGCTCCTCAATAAACCTCCTGGTCTTCTTACTTACACGTTTAGGCAAGTTAGTAGGATCAGTTGGTTGATTAGAAGACTCTTCCTGCTGACTTTCCTCCTCAACTGGAGTAGTCACAGGATTAGAAGTAACTGGTTCAGCATCCTCCTCGTCGTCCTCGATCACAACTCGTGGAAACATAGATAAAGTGGCAGGAGCCACCTCAAACTCCACCTCTTTCTCGGCATTCTTACTCTTTTCAACACCCTCGGGCACCTCCTTAGAAATAAACATGGAATTTTCATCAAAGGTAACATCCCTGCTAATAATAACACGACCCTCTAAAGAAGACCAAATCTTGAACCCCTTAACTCCATCTCCATATCCCAGAAAGCATCCCTTCCTAGCCCTTGGATCCAACTACTATCTTTTACATGATAATAAGCTACACATCCAAAGACTTTAAGTGTAGAGTAATCCGGTACATTGCCGCTCCATAACTCATAAGGAATCTTGCAGTCAATTCCCATATGAGGCCCACGATTAATCAAGTAACAAGCTGTAAGAACAGCTTCACTCCAGTACCTTCTTGCAAGACCTGCATTAGAGAGCATGCATCGAACTCTCTCTAACAGTGTCTGATTCATTCGTTCTGCTACACCGTTCTGCTGTGGTGTACCCCTGACGGTATGATGCCTCGCAATACCCTCATTCTTACAGAACTCATCGAATTCCCCTAACCAGAATTCCAAACCATTGTCCGTTCGTAGCTTCTTGATCTTCTTACCTTTCTGATTTTCCACCAAAGTCTTCCATTGCACAAAGACTTTGAAAACCTCACTCTTATGCTTAAGCAACCTAAGCCATGTGTACCTCGAATAATCATCAATAAAAGTAACAAAATAATGATATCCTCCCATACCTTCAACTCGAGCAGGCCCCAGACATCTGAATGGATATAATCAAGGACTTCTTTTGTTCTATGAACACCCTTGCTAAATTTAGATCTGTGTTTCTTACCAAACACACAATGTTCACAAAACTCAAGGTTCCTCACCTTGACACCGTTAAGAAGATCTCTCTTAGACAATAGTTGCATCCCTCTCTCACCCATATGACCAAGCCTTTTATGCCAAAGCTTAGTCATCTCTTCGTGATTTACGGACGCATAAACTGCAGAACTAGTCAGTGTTTCACCTTGTAAGACATACAAGGTATTTTGTTTGACACCTTTCAGCACCAAACTAGAACCCTTCATGATAGACAAATTCTTCCCTTTACCCCGGAACTCATATCCTAAATCACTTAATGCACCAAGTGAAATAAGATTCTTCCCTAAAGCTGGAACATGTCTCACATTAGTCAAAGCACAAATCTTACCCTGAGTAGTCTTCACCTTGATTGACCCTATACCCACTACCTCACAAGTAGCATTGTTACCAACAACAACGTAACCCCCATTAGAGGACTCATAAGTATTAAACCAATGCTTGTGTGGACACATATGATAAGAACAACCAGAATCCAGAATCCAACGATCAATAGGACGAATATAATCAACCGCAAGAGCATAGTCCGCCTCAGAATCGTACTCTGTATTCTTACTTTGAACTACAGCCGCATTAGACTTAGTTTTCAACTTAGGACAACTAGGTCTTTTATGCCCGGGTTCTTTACATAGAAAACAGATAACAGAATTAGTAGCATTATTGGTGTCTTGAAATTTAGCTTTAGCCTTTTTCTTATAAGATCCACCTTTCTTAGCCTTATTAACAACTAAGCTTGCCCCTGATCCGTCTCCTAAGTCAACAGTTGCCTTTTGACGCAACTCCCTAGTGCAAAGTGCTGACTTCACTTCCTCTAGGGTTAATGTTTCTTTACCAAGAACAAAAGAATCCACAAAATTCTCATACGACGCAGGTAAAGAAACCAGCAGAATTAAAGCAGCATCTTCATCCTCAATCTTAACATCTATATTACGCAGATCTAGTAATATAGTATTATATTTGTCTAGATGATCACGAAGTGACATACCTAATTGCATCTTGAAAGAAAACAGACGTTGTTTCAACAACAACTTATTGGTGAGTGACTTTGTCATGTACAAACTCTCCAATTTCAGCCATAAACCCGCAGCAGACAACTCACCAGCTACCTCGGTTAGGACCTCGGTTAGGACATCGTGTGACAAACTCAACAAGATCGATGAATGAGCCCTCTCCTCCATTGTTACCAAAGCAAGATCTTCCGTCTCAATCATCCTAGGTTCAACACCCGAAGCAGAAGCTTCGGTCTTCTTCACCTTCGTGGAGAAACCCTGCGTCAAGGGTTTCCAGATACACCTTTCTTTTAGCAAAGCCCTCATCTTCAACTGACATAGTGCAAAACTATTCCTCCCATCGAACTTCTCAATTCTTGTAGTCTCACTTGACATCTTCTCCTCCTGGATCTAACACTAAAAGGCTCTGGTGCCAATTGTTGTGCGCGGAAGCGTCTTGGAGTAGATGCAATAAATAAAAGACACAAGATTTACGTGGTTTGCTATCAATGCGATAGCTACGTCCACAAGGGCGAGGGAAAATATTTCACTATGTCGGGAGAATTACAGATTACAAAAGATGAGCACAGAGTTTTTCTAGATCTGCCTCTTAAAACTCTCAATGTGTTTGCCTCACAATTTTCTCCTTAAAGAATAGCTAGGCTAAGGAAGTGTTTATATAGTAAGCTACCTTAACTAAGACTAATCGGATTAGGAAATAAATAATAATAAACAAACTAAGTTTCCTAAACAAACTTAGGAAACTAATTAAACATAATAATAAACTAATCAATAAACTTTCCTAAACAAACTTAGGAAACCTTAGTTTATTTCTCATCTTTAATCTTACTCCGACATATTCGTAAGCGACATACGAGTCACATACTAACACTACTAAAAGGACCTAAAGTTTCATACAGGATCTCAATTTTCATTGAGTAGCTATAAGGACCTCAACATATGCTCCATATTTTGTGATGGTGGGTAGATTTTTGTTCAATTCAACACTATTTTTCGATTGAATATTAATCAAATTGAACACATGCCTTGGATTTATATTTTAATACGGAGTACAAATTTTTTGGATTTTGAAACTGAAATTTTGTAACCAAAATCTTTGCATTAAGAGATTTTGCGGCAAAAATATTTGATATTCATGGGACATAGGTATTGGCTTAAACGGAAAATTGCGACCGATTTTCCGTCGAAAATTTGTTCCACATATTCAAAGCTTGAGAGATTTGTTATGGTTATAGAGTGACTTTCATTTGCTTGACAAAAAAATTGTCAAATTTTGTTTGATACGCTACGAAATTTCCGTATCAAACAAAGTTTGACAATATTTTTTGCTACAAATTATTTTCCGTATTACATAATTAAGATGGTAATACTAAAACTCAGTATCATTCGATAAGACGGAACTAAAAAAAACACAAAATTTTTATCTATGAAATTTTCGTATCAAACAAAATTTTACAATTTTTTGCTACGAAATATTTTCTGTATTACATAATTAAGATGGTAATACTAAAACTCATTAACATTGGACAACGCGTTACAAGGACCTAAAAGAACGTCGGATATTTCTCTACGAAATTTTCGTATCAAACAAAATTTGACAATTTTTTTGTCTGAAACACGCTTTACAAACATAACAAGTCTCTGAAGCTTTGTAGATGTGGAACAAATTTGCGACTGAAAATCGGTCGCAATTTTCCTCTTAAGCCAATACCCATGTCTCACGAATACCAAATATTTTGCTGCGGAATTTCTCTAGAAGCGGAGATTTTGGATACGGAATTTCAGTAGCAAAATCCAAAAAGTTATGTACAAAAATATAAATCCGTCACATTTGTGCGATTTAATTAATATTAATCCGCCATTAGTGTTAGTGTTGATTCGGACAAAAATCTACCCATTATCAGTATTATAGAGCATATGTCAATATACAAGGGTACTTTGGCCAAAAAGTAATTTTGAGGTCCTTATAGCTAGCTACACAATGAAACTTGGGGTCCTTATTATAGCTATGTTGTATGATACTTTAAGTCCTTTTAGTAGTGAACTAGTGTTCACTCACTCTCTAAAGTTGCCTAGAATATTTTTGAAGCGTGTAGCCGTGTGCGGAAATGTCAAGGTCTTTCTACATGTTTATTATACTCCCTCCTTTCCACTCTAAACACGACATTTCTTTTTTTCATATTAAGAAATTTTTTATGATTTCTTATAATATGTAAGATAAAAAGTATGATCACATACGATCTTGTTAGATTCGCCATTAAAATACAATAATAATATCAGAATTTTATATTTTATATTCTAGCCCCTCTCGTCATCACGCTGTCACGTGTACTGTTGTGATAAACGTGTAAATTTTTGTCATAACATTAGACTAAGTTTATCCCCAGACCCATTTTCAGACTTCAAACTCTGTCACCTCAACGTTTTACTATTTTTTTATTCTTCAGACTCAGACTTAAACACCTTCAGACTCACTCACAAAATACACTTTATCCCCATACTCATTTAAGACTTTGCCACATCAACTATCCACTTAACTTATTTCACCTTTTCATTTATTTACTTTCATATCTATATTTACGTCTTAATTTGAATAATTACAATTAAATAAACTGAAAATTCACGTGGTACTCCTTAACTTTGCCATTTTGCACATGGTACCCTGTATTTTAAGTTTGTGCACATGTCACCCTTCACGTTTTATTTTTATGCACAACATGTTCTTTTCGTCGCTTTAAAAAACTTTAATTGAGCATAACCTTTGCACTTGAATTCGGATTTGGCAAATTCTTTGTCCTAAAAACATTTTCTTGTAAAAATCTACGATTTGAGAAAAAAAAGTTGTCGACTAACATTTTCTAAGGTTTTTTTCTCACGAAACCTAAAGTCGTCCATTATTTCGATCTTAAATTTTCGAATGACCATTTTTTGTTTGATGAAATTATAGATCTCAAATTATTGATCAATTTAAAATTTTGTTTTGGCAAATTCTGATTTACGATTTATGATCATTTAAATATTTTAAGAACGATAAAAAGAGCATGTCATACTTAAAAATCAAACCTCAAGGTTACTATGTGCACAAAATTAATAACATGTATACCACGTGCAAAATGACAAAGTTTAGGGGTACCACGTGAATTTTCCGTTAAATAAATTATACCTTACAATAAACCGTGTGACATTTTTTTGATACTTGCGTGTGTATATATATATATATATATAAAACAAATTATATTAGCATACAAGACAAGAAGCTATTACAGAGTTTTTTACTTGACCAACTCTTTTTCTATTTTGTTGGTACCCAAATTTTATAATAACTATAATTAAATTGGAAAATTCTCATGATACCT
Organism: Heliosperma pusillum; assembly: GCA_022085475.1. Taxonomy (NCBI): domain Eukaryota; kingdom Viridiplantae; phylum Streptophyta; class Magnoliopsida; order Caryophyllales; family Caryophyllaceae; genus Heliosperma; species Heliosperma pusillum. Next base: position 119,700 of record JAIUZE010001610.1, read on the forward strand.
TGAAGTTTGACAATTTGCCCGAAATAACCAATCTTTTTACCAGAAAAACTTTAAGTGGACGTATCTCGTGTTTATAAACTCGTAAAATGATGATTTTGTTTTTTCAAATTGTTCATCTTTTCGAAAACTACAATTTGAAAAAAAATTGGCGAGGTCGGAACCCGTGATCAAGAGATATGGTCACTCAAAGTTTGTTCGGTAAAAAACTTTGATATAAAAAACTCCTAGTCACGGAATTCAAGTACGGTAAATTTTTTTTGTTCAAATCGTAGCTCTCGGAAAAATGAATGATTTGAAAAAAAACGTCATTTTACGAGTTTGTAAACATGATTTATGGCCATTTGAAGATGTTTGGGTAAAAAATCTGGGCATTTCCGGCAAATTGTTAAAGTTCGGGGGTACTTCCTACATTCCAGACTTTTTATCTTATCAACATTGATAAAATCATACACAATCTACTATTCACAAGTCTTAACATGGGTCTTGGAAATCAAAGACTTGTATTAAGACTTTGCTACAGTAAATACTACTTTATCCACGTCTGACCTTTAATTGCTGAAAATATGAAACTAAGACTCATGCTCATACTCTCCTTCAAACCCCGTTAAACTTAGTCTTAACAAAATCTCATTTTTCTTCTGGAAAGAAAGCCAAGTATTTTTGAGTTCATTTTTAAAATAATGCTGAAAAAATAAGTATTTGTCGTTTTTGGGTTGGGTTTAAAACTATTTATCAAAATAGTGTCCACGTAGGCTCGGATTTTCAAAACCTGAAATACGGAACAAACACGTCATTTTCAATGACGTGTCTTTAAAAAAAAAAAAAAATTGTATTGTTCATAGAAAACCCGCCATTCCCAATGGCGTGTTTACTTTTAGTCAATTTTTATAAGTTTGCATTTTCCTACTCACTAGAAACACGCCATTGCCAATGGCGTGTTTCCTCCGTGTTTTTGGTTCGCGAAATCCGAGCCTACGTGGACACCATTTTGATAAATAGTTTTAAACCCGACCCAAAATAACAAATATTTATTTTTTGAGCATTATTTTAAAAATGCTTTCAGTATTTTTTTATAAAAAAATGTAAAAAATAACGAATGGTATACTCACTGTACTTGTTCCTATCAGAGAAGTTCCTAAACTACCACTTGTCTTTCATACCCTAGTACTCCGTTTCCTTCAGAAGACACGCCATTGCCAATGACGTGTCTCTATTGTACATTGGCGTGTGTATACAATGATATTTTTGAGTTCAATTCAGGGGCTTCTGATCTATGTCATAAGTGAGACACGCCATTCGATTTGGCGTGTTTCCTTCACAAGATACGCCAATCCGAATGGCGTGTCTCTGCAGTGTTATTTTTTTCAAAAAAATTTAAATACTTACTTTCATAAACAACGAAAAACGATTACGCAATTTGGACACAGAAACCATTGTTTTTATAAGATTAAAAAAGAGTTTTCACACCACATAGAAGAAGCACAAGGGGTTTCGGACTTGGTCTACTTACTAAAATATCTATTACATTTAATTGCATTTTCTAGAATCCCTTACAACTGCTTCAACTTTTCTTTTTCCCACGAAGACGAGACCAAATCCGCTTTCCTTTTGAAGGCTATGGGGTTCCTTGTACATTGATGGGCGACATTGAAGTATTGATGCGCCTTGAGTGTCGTCTGAACTCTTGCAAGGTTTCATTGTCATCCTCCATCGACTCTTGCCTTGTTGAACCATCTTCCCCTTGTTCTCGATGTTCCCCTCCTTGCCTTTCTTCCGTCGGTTGATCAAATTGTTAAATGAAGAATATGTGAATACCCGACATGTTCAAGAGATTGGGAAGACTGACCCGGATGTTAGACATGAGGAAAAGGTAATGAGGGGGCATCACTTAAGCATCGCTTGTATCTCCGTATTGCATGTCCTATGGACATTGGCAAACCCGTAAGCCTGAAACAAATTAATAGTGTTAGAAATAATATTTTATGAAAAATTTAAAATATTAATAAACATGCATATTAGTAAAACTTACAAGATATCGAGTGTCTCCTAACAGTGCTTGGTAAGCATGATGAATCGACGAGTGCGATCCCGGTACCAAACCATGTAAGGGTCATTGTAGCCCATGTCATTGTTATCCTCAACACCACGGAACCTAATTTGGGTCCTCCTACCCCACATAGCTATGTAAGGTGAATGATGATCCGCCCAATTCCCTGTATGGGCACCCTTTTTATCCATTTTATGCAACTTTGGTTCGGTATCAACAAGCCCAGGGATACCTTGTTTCCACCCAAATTGACGAGCCACCCGATTAGCCAAATGTCACTCAACAATATCGAAACAAATCATAGGTGATACCACGGACCAATCACCGGAGTCATCACAACAAGATTCAGGCAAAAAAGAGAAAATGGCTTGGGGGTAAGGTTGCCATATAAATTGATCGGGTTGCATGTTATCTAAAGCATCCCTATACCCAAGTAGAGTGATTATGGTTGTGCCTTGAGGCCTCCTACGATGCACGGTTAACCACCTACGACCCAATGAGTCAACTCATAATTGATGTTGTGAACCTAATGGATAAGGTCCTTGTAGAAGAGGTGGGTTTTCGGGGCCAGTGACTATAGGTCAAGCAATCGTAATCCGCTCCCATGCCCACAATTGCAATAACATAAGAGGGCCTCCTATGTCTCTTGACTTGATGTTGCTTGCCCTACATAAATTACGATATAAAGTAGTAAGAACGACACTACCCCAAGAGTAATCATCAATGGTGGTCAAATCCCTCAACAAAGGCAAATACACTACTTGAATGTCATTACCACTCTTGTCCGAGAACATCACAGTTGCCATTAAGATAAGCAAATAAGCTCTCACATATTGATGTAGAACCTCTTCGTTTACTTCTTCCGGAAGACCACTAAATTTTTCTGTCAACCAACCAATCCTCAAAGAAGCCCCTTTAAGGTTGTCTTCCTCCGGTGTTTGACCTAAGAGTTCATATATCAATGCTCTCCAATTATATGCGTTTGTCTCAGTAACAACATCTCCTCTAATCCTTATTCCCAACAACACTTAGAATCTTGCAAGGTCACAGTAGCCTCGTCAACGGTCAAGTGAAAGGAATGAGTCTCTGGTCTCCATCTCTCAACCAGCAAAGCAGTTATGAAATCTACATTAAATTTTAAACCTACTACTCTATGGATAAAGTAAAACTGGGGCTTCTTAATGAAGTCAACTACATGATCACTTACCAAAAACTTCTTGTGCATTGTTAAGTGTGACTTACATGTGAGGGAACCCTTGTCGTCCCCGTCCCATATTGCCTTGCTCCGGTGGGTTTCTTGTTGTGTGAGAACTTCTGGGTTGAGCGTTCCTTGTTGTAGACGGTTTTCCATTGATTTGCACATGTGAAATGACTGTTAGCTTAACATAAATGATACAATTGTTGTTTAAAATGATTACGTAAAATACAATGTAAGTAGTAGAATACCCTTGGGAAATGTTAGTCGCTCTCATGACACAAGTTTTTTTTATTATGCCATATACCACGACACAAACTACATGACACCTTAGTCTTGCACTTCTCATCCATTTCATTGCAAAATCTTTTACAATGCGGTCTACCTTTTGCCCTTCTTTTGAGCTCATCACACTCTATTCTTGGGCCATTATAATGACCCCAATAAGCTTCATTTTTTAAAGGCTTAAATTTGCTAGCATATGAAGCCAAATGTTCTCCCTTTGTGTAGCTAATGTCCACAAATTGGCTTGCATTTAACTTCATTTTTTTCTTATATGTTTGGAACTTGTTACAAGTACATGTTCTCTTTGACAAATCAACAGTGTGCAAATGGCAATCACATGATACATTTCGTGAACCTCTACGTGTTGTCACTTGGTACAACCCTCCAACATGGTAAAAAAAATACAACATGTGGTATGCTCATTTTTTTGCAATTTTTCTCTAACAAATGTGTGATTTTACTACGATAATGTAGTCCCCGCAATAATCCTTTACTTGCCTATTCACGAAGCTCAACAAAGTACGCATTGACTCTAAAAAATATAAACTGCACAAGTGCGGTGATGGGAAGAAAACGTGCATTATTAAATGCCTCCGCCAAGTTTGTAGTCAATATGTCATACCTATTACCATCATCGTGACAAATTGACCACTTCTCTATTCCTACTTCAGCTACATAATGTTGTGCATATCTATTCATCTCACCTAGACGGCCAAATCAAATGTCAAACTTCTTTTCTTGAAATTGAATAGCCGTTGACCAAAACATATTTTTAACTTGGACATTCCTAAATCTAGTGTTAACATTTGAAGCCAATTGACGAATGTAAATCCTATGAAAAACATGTGGCTCCTCCTATCCACTACCAATTTCACTCATTGCTTTCATTATCCTTGCATGTCTATCAGATATGACACATAACCCTGGCCACTTCTTTTTGTTACAAGAGTCTCATACAAGCCATGAACCAAGGCCAATTCAACTATCGTTATTTTCGGATTGTAGAGTCTATTGATCGAATACGAAAGAGGGGGGGTGAATTGAGTATTAAAAACTAGCCCCACTTTTTCGATTTATATGATGTGTAATTAATTACTTGATTTTATGGATTAAAATCAACTAAATAATTAATCAAAGTGTTGAGCAAGTAACGAAAACAACAAAAATAAAGAAAGACACAAGAGATTTTTGAAGTGGTTCAGTTTCACAAACCGAAACCTACGTCCACTATTCTCGATTAAAAAATTATCAATCCACTCGTATAATTAATCAACTATGATTATAACTCAAGGTGAGTATCATTAAATACTCTATAATATCTTACGATAATAAGAAAGTACATATATAATTCATCACAAGGATTCTCGTTAAAGAATAAGTAAGATTATATGATGTACTATTATCCAATAATGTATTTCACGCAAGCGATTGATAATAATATTGATGCACGACTTTTTCGGAAAAACAAACAATAAAAATAATAAATATTTTGCTCAAAGTTTGTTTAAAATCAATTTGTAAAATTCTCTCAATGTGTGTAAAAGTCGTTCTGAATTATTGAGATAGAAAGAGTATTTATAGTCGAAGCATAGGAGATATAAAATCTAAAACCCTAGCTTTCTCTTTAAGAAATATATTTATCTTTAATATCTCAAAATATTGTTCTAAAGATATTATTAGAATCATAGGTTTCAGGTAAACATGGAAACGTGCCTATAGACGCCGAAATACTCATCACCGCGAAACCCTAGGTGTTTGCCCATGAGCACGCAACCCTTGAAGGCACAATCCCTAGGTGGCGCAATCACTAGGTGAGCTTATTATGTTAACAACAAATTGAGATAGAATATATTAAAAACACTAGGTAGCATGACAACTTTATTGAAATAGAATATACTCTTTCTCTTTTTGAAAACATTTAAAAGATTTATTTCCAAAATCATGCATCATCTTTATCATTCAAAGTTATAGGTTAAAGGTATAACTTCGAACTTAGTATTTAAAGTTATAAGTGGGTCATAACTTTACTTACGTAAAAATCACTCTAATGAATTGAATTAGTTACCGAATGACGACCTATACTATTTAATATTCACAAAGATATTCAGTATACGGACTATCTCTTCATCTTGATCACAAAGACCATCCATCTTGAGTCTTGTGTTATTTGAAGTAGATCTTGAATGAATTGTTTATTCAATGTTATAACCAAGGTAGATATAACTTTGCATATAAACTTCCAAAGTTATATCTCAAGCTCCTATAACTTTGTCTCACAGAAATCTTCAAAGTTATGCCTTAAACTCCTATAACTTTGATCTCCTTTCTTATAATTATTGTTAGCTATGATAAGATTAAAGCACACAATTACATGCATATGAGTTATCAATTAAAGCACATTTATCAAGTATATACATGTCATTATCAAAACTATAAAATAGGTCCAAAACAGATTCAAAGATAGCAAAAGAACAGGAAAAATCTGGTTATTGGCATCAATTGATATAACTGTCAAATTTTTTAATTTTTGAGCATTATTTTAATAATTCTTTCATAAAAAACCCCAAAGCATTTTGTCTCCTCCCAATCACCCGTCCACCCTCCATCATTCACTCCCTGCACAAGCAACTTAGCGCCGTCGCCCATTCTAGCGCCACCCACTCTTTACACGGCAACCCCTCTCCGTTAGCCATCTGAGCGTCCGTTGTCCCTCCCAGATGGTCGTTAAGCTATCGCCAGTTACGAAAATGAATAAAAAAAGTCAAATTCCCAGATTTGTGTGATGTTGTTTTCGTTGTTGCTGCTACTGTTCTTGTCGATTGAAAGTTGGCCGATTGTCGGATTTTGATCCGCCTTTTCAGTGTATTGTGTGTTGTTGTTATCATTTCTACTATACTTAAACTGATCGAATGTACTTTTTGTATTCTTGACATATGATCGTCGTTTTCGGGCAAGAGGAATTTAGCATTTAATCTTTTTGCTTTTGTTGTTTTTTCGCGATTGGTGTTTGTTCTCGAATCTCGATTGCTTTTGCTGTGGCATTTTTTTGATTTTGACCCACCTGCCCCACGTCGGCGTTAACCATCCCCCTCCCCTGCGTCGGCCACCCCTTCAACAACCCAACTTTATCCAAACCCTAATTGATAAAAAAACTATTTCAAATAATAAAAAACTATTTCAATAAAAAAAACTAAAGACGAGTCTAAATAAATTTGTTGATAAAATAGCGAAATTTCGTTTGATATGCACGAATTACAATCTATAATTGTCGATTGATTTATGTATTGGTTAGGTTTAGTTTAGAGAGAGAAGGGAGGGAATTGTTTTCAACTTTTTAGATATCTTTTTTTTTTTATTTTAAGATGAAGGGTAAATATAGAATTTTAGGGTTATTTGTGTAGGATTAAGTAAATTAGTGTACGGGATTTAACCGTTGCGTAAAAATAATGTGTCATTAGTCTCACTACCCAATCTTTTTAGCCAGCATTTTATAAGTCCAAAAATAAGTACAGTAGAATTCACTAATAAGTCTCTAATATTTGTGAAAACAGAGAATGTAGTGAGGTCGTTGGTGGAAAAAGGTGGCGTCTTTATAGACAACGATGGAAATACTACACTGCATTCCGCCTTGCAATCAACGTCAACACAAGAACTTGCACTACAGACTCTGTCAACCCATCCTGTCATGTGTAAAGTTCTCAATAATAAGGGTGAAAGTCCCTTCTTTCTCGCCGTCATGTCCGGCTCCGAACAAGCTGTGGACAAGATTATAAGCATTGAGGAGCCGCGTTTCAACATGCTTCGTCGCCATGATGGAACTACTGTGCTTCACCGTTTATCCTCCTGCACAGGTACTCTTTGGGAAGAAACCCACTAGCTAAGAGTTTCACATGTGTATCTCATATTGATCAGAGATACACAAATTTTCATTTAAGACGGGACGACATGTCTCAACCTTAAGGCAGGTCAAGCTCCTCTCGCAAAGGAAAAGTGTGGGTGCAAGTGAGAGACAGATGAATCCTCCCACTTGTCCCCCCACTTGCTACTTGTGAGAGGAATTTGACCCATCTTAAACTTAAGACGGGTCGCCTCATCTTAAATGAGACTTTATATCAAAGATAAAAACGTTTACCACCCTATAAAAGCTAGAGATACTCTCTTTATTATTAAGTTGTTTTAGAGTGGAACACTGGAACCTTCCTATGCTTAGTGGAATTTCTTTCGTCTATTAGGGTGGATAGGTTAATTTGCAGACCTTTTGGTGAAGAACAAAAGTAAAATGGGAGTACAATTATTTTTACTTAAACGTTATATTTTGCTTCTCAAAATAAATAAAAAAACTTCAAATATTTGTCAAGTATTTTACAATAAAAAGAAAGAATAGTAATAACGGGTTAAAGTGTACATAAATTTATATGATACTTCGTAATTGATGAATCGTCTGACGACTTTACCTTTATAAAGATATACTCTCTTTGTGTCGGTCCTTTGTTTACCACTTCTATGTATGTCTCATTATTTGTTTAACTTTTTATATTGGTAAGGTCTTTTATAAGTAACTAGTATTGCTGCCCGGCTCCGCCCGGACTACCTATATTTATCATTAAAATTTATTTTAATTAAATATACCTTAAAGTTGTATAACTCATAAATTTATCATCAATATATTTTCTTATGACATATCTTAAAATTACGATAAGATAAATTATTAAACAATTCATTACTCCCACTATTAATATTTATTTTAATCAATTAATCGACTAATTGTTTATATATTCTTTTTTTATTGTTAGTATTGTTTCTTTTATTACATTCGTTATTACTACTTTTACTTTCACTACCCCCGTCGTAATTATTGTTACTTTCACTACTCCCACCGTAATTATTGATACTTTCACTAATGCCGCATTAATATTGAAAATTTCACTACTCACGTTGTTGTTCTATTACTTTCATTACTCCTGGTTCTAATATTGTTACTTTGACTATTGAACTGACTGATTACTATAATTTGATTATCTAATGAATAAACATGCAATTTTAAGAGGCTCGTATATTTATATAAATATATTACATACTCCGTATATGTTAAATCAATTAAAAAGAATTATGCAATATTATATCTTTTGGAAACCTAGCTTGATTTATTTACCTTTTAATAGTTTCAAAAATATTTTGTGTAAGTTACATAATTATAAATTTTTAATTTAATGTATATTTTATGCTACTAATTAATACCATAAGTGGGACAGGTTTATTTTAAGGAAAATCATCATATTTTGTTTTTTTTTTTTAAATTACCTTGATCGGGTCTATCACATAGCGCTAGAGGTGGCAATCGGGTCAATCAGGTCGGTTACGGGTCGCGTTCAGGCAGTTCGGGTCATGTCGGGCTCGGGTTTGGTCGGGTCAAGTTGCTTATTCAGGTCGAGTCGGGTTCGGGTTGGGTCGCTTACGGGTCAGGTTAATCGGGTCAATAACAACAACAGGTCGGTTCAGTTTCAATTCGGATCGGCTGACCAATGAGTCGGGATATATCAGGTCAATATGCTTGATCAGGTCGAGGCCGGTTTGGTTTCGGGTTACTGATGTGTCGAGTATTTTATATTGTCGTCTTAAATTCGAAAATTAATCGGGTCAATGTTCGGGTCGTTATATATGTTAAAAGATCACTTTTGAACTTATGAATTATAATATTGGATTAGAGGAATTCGATACAAAAGATATTTGTAAAATATAAGAGTATAACACTATAAAAGTTAATGATTGTATAATTTCATTGAACACTTATGTTGCTCGACCTCGGTTATAAGTATATGACATGAGTGCCTATCCAGTGTCGGATTCGTCTATATTATGGACAAAAAATAATGTTTTTGGTCTAAATTAATCAGTTGTTTATGTAGTTCATAGTTTTGAACATTTGACATATGAAGTATGGCAAGGAACTAAATGAATTACCTATGAAATAGATTTTATTTATTATCTTGACGGTGATCCTACGTATTTAATTTTGAATAGGCTCTATTAGAATGATGTATTTGAGGTTTGAATTTGAAGATCATAATTAATAACCGTGGTCGAATTGTATGGTCATAACTCATAACTCATAACTCTTTCTTCCTTTTATTGTTTTCAATGGAGCCAAAACTAAACACTCATTATCTCACAAATCGTTAATTTAAAATTTTCTACATATATCACTTGCAATATAATTATTAATAAGTTTAACTAGGAATATAGCGTACTAAATTTACAACTGACTATTTATTTTAAGATTACATTTTGTTTTGAAAAATACAATGAGCGATAATTTTTTATATCAAATTTATTAACAAAAAAAAAACTATAAAGGAATTTAGATTCTTAAAAAAGATTATTTGGCTATGAGTCGGGTCGAGTTTAATCGGTTTAAAACGGGTTACATGTCAGTTCAGTTCGGTTTGGGGCAGGTCGGGTTTGTGGGTGAATCGGGTTTCGGGTCGGGTCGGGTCGAGTCACAAGTCGATTCGGGTCATATCATTTCAGGTTCTATCGGTTTATGGGTTAACCTTCGGGTCAGTTCAGGTCGGTTTCAGTTCAGCAAATTTACGGGTAAATAAAATGTAATAATATAGTAAACTATTTTTCTGCCCTTGTCTTACGCTAGGAAGTGAAAGCGCTCATGAAAGATAATTCTGGTTTAGAATTAGATTTAGAAAGTGCTCATGAAAGATCGATTAAAACGGCTATTATTTATATTGTTCAGACAAAACTAAAGAAAAGTATTTGTAATCTCATTGTCTTTTATCAATTTGTAACCTCCATATTTGTTTTACAAAATTGTTCAATTGGCCGTTAACAATATGGAGTATATTACATGTAAAGAGAGAAAAAACAAACTTGAAAATGCAATTAAAAACTTGTAAATTTTTGTGTAAGTTACAATATAAGTTTATCTTGCATGCAGAGAAAACCGGCAGAATGGTCCTTGAAAAGTACTGGTGGATCATGAACTTACGGGATGAACAAGGAAAGACAGCCCTTGATTATGCCAAACAAGAAAATACTAAATGGCTTGTGAATTTGTTGACAAATCCTTCTCTTATTAAAAAACAAGACTTTGATTGGCCGGAGGCATGTGAAAGAGAAGAAAGTGAAGCGGTTCTTGCCTTTGTTGAAACCTGTCCAGACTTGAAAAGAGTTTGTCAAAATCACATAATTAATGACACTCTTGTGCACCGTGTAACACTACCCACTTATAATGATTACGTAAAGTTTCTCAAAATCCCGGCAATTGCGGAGCTTAATAATTCAACCAATATTTGGGATAAAACACCGTTGCACTGTGCACTGGAGAAAGAAGATATGAATTTTGCCAAGGCACTTCTCTGTGATAATGAGGTCGATCGTTTCATTCGGGACTGGGAAGGTAAAACCGCCATGGATATGCTTGCCAATCTTTGCAAGAAAAATGCCGACTGGGTATGTTTAATCAACTCACTACTCACTTACTCCGTATTTCGAAGGGGAAAACTTGGATAACATGGTCCAATAATCGATGGTCTGCATGAGGTTGACATTTTATTTTTAATGACAAATGGGAAAAAAATAATACTCTATAGATTATTTAAAAAATAGAAGCGTTTTTATTTTGAAACACTTCAAATAATAAATAAATTTAATATTTATCCATGAATAATATTTTTTAAAGAATAAATATTGTTAACAACTTCACTTGTCAAGTAAAATAAGTGGCTCAATGGTTTGAAGATTGAAAGTATTGCCTTGAGGTCCAATGATCAAATCCCAATTATGCCATCGTTACCAATACTATGGGGGCACGCGCCCCCACATATGTCCGCCACCCTCTAAAAGTTAACAAGTGGATCTTTTGTCCGCCTAACAAAACTCTACGGCAAGAAATCGAATTTATTAAAATCTACTATATCTAAAAGTAATACTTTTTAGAATGATTTTATTGGTTCTTTAAAATTTAGGAAACAAAAAATACTTTTCCTACCCCTTACCCCATCACTAAAATTAAAAAACTCTAGCCATTTGACATTTTATTTTAACATCTCACTCACTGCCAATATTTTATTTCTAATGCAGTTAAAAAATTCATATTTATTACGGAGTATTTTATTTAGCTTATATGCAATTCCCATTTAATTTTTACCAGTTGTAATTAAATAAATTAAGAAATGAGAATAAAAAGAATTCTTTTGTAACGTCATTTTTCTAAACCAGTTTGACACAATTTTTTTTAAAAATGTTTTGCAAATATTACTTACAAAATAATAAAAAATAAAAAATAAAAGAATCACATTAAAATAAATACGGAATAACCTAATTAATTGATTCAACAATATGGAGGATCCTTTTTTAAAAAAAAAAAGATGAATCTTCAAAAATTTATCAAATAATTTTTTGTACAAGTAACAAATTTGAGTTAAATCTTAAATTCATCAAATAACAAATTTTCAAAAGTTCTACAATTAACATAAAATCTAAAAAAACACATAAGATATAGGAACATAACCGTGCGGGTTTAAAACTAGTACTAGTTTTAAATCAATGCAAAAATGCACTGCACGGGTCATAATTATAAGAGCAATTATTGGATTAAAGAGTATATAAATGAGTATTATTCAAACGTTACGATAATAAATAAGACATAAAATAATTCCCCTAACTAGACATAAAACCTAATCTCATGTTGATTGTATGATTATGTTTTGGTTTTTGATTAACTATAAATCTATCTATATGACTAAGTTTTGTTTTCCTAATTTCTTTAAATCTTATAAGATTTTTATGATTTCTAGAGTAATTTTTTTTTGGAATTTTTTTCATAAATTATTTATAAATCAAAATCAAACTTTTTTTTCATTTATAAATTAGTTTTATTCATAGATTAAAATCAAATTGTTTAAAAAAAAACTGTATAGAATAAGTAAGTAATTAGCATAATTGAGGTGAGGAAGAGAGAGAGTAATTAATTAATACGGAGTATGAAGGAGTGTGGGTGAGACCAAGTGCCTCTTTATTGCTTAAAGTTATCAACCGAACATCTTAAATGTTTCTGCTTTTATATAAAGTAGAAGTAGATGTTCCTATTTTTAGTTATTATGTCCCTAAAAATACTTCCCTCCTTTTTTTTAATCTCTCTACTTTTTGTGTCCATTGTTTTTATTCTATTTTGGGATATATACATTTTTTAAATCAAACCATCCTTATAACTTCTCTAAAAGTACAAAAAATATAATTAATTAATAGTACTTCCTCCAATCCAATCATTTCTTTACATTTGATTAAAATAAAACTCACATATATATATTAATATTCAACAAATGTATAAAAATGATTATAAATGCTAATCTAACTCTCAAATAGTTACACTATCAATTATCTTTAATTTGCTCAGTTAAGACGTGATCAGAGGGATTTAACTTTGATCTAACAGACTTATCAACAATAATTACATAATAGACTTGTCTTTATCTATCTACGGCATGTGGGTAATTGTAACCCGTTATAAATTTGTGATGAATATGCTTGTTAAACAAGAATTTGTGTTTTTTGTTGGGTACTATTGCGCTGCACAAGAGAGCAAATCTGCTCTTGATGGTACGATATTATATGAGCGGAAGTGACTATAATGTGTTATCTCAATTCATCTATGATCGCTGAAAGTAAAACAACTACTACTTGTAGGAGAGAATGTGCAAGGATATCAAAGTCAATCCATACCTAAGAACAACATACATTCTTCCTGGGACTAACTTGGAGCAAATGAGAACCACTCTCTCTGTTATTGCTGCACTTTTAGCGACAATAACATTCGCAGCAGGATTCACTCTACCGGGTGGGATTAATAGCGACAGCGGACAAGCCCTTCTTGGAAAGAAAGCAGCTTTCATAGTATTTTTACTGGCAGATGCATATGCAATGTGTACTTCCATGTTGGTCTTATTTTGCTTGGTATGGTCTATGGTTTCTGCACATGGCATGGCTCGATTATTGGTCGACCGCAGTGTGTTCATACTAATGCAGTCCTTATATGCCACCTTATTGGTGTTTGTGACTGGAATCTATGTTGTAATAGAACACACTACCTTGTGGGCAGCCATAGTGATCATCGTCATGTGTTCAATCATTGCGATCATGGCAAATAGGACCATTTTGCATAAGGTGATTGCGATGTTTGTACCTGCTGCATATAGAGAAAAGCTAGATGAAATGCGTTTGGTTGAAGAGGTAAGAAAATACTCCGCCCAAACATATATTTTAACATTTAAGATATACCGAAGATTACTTATTCTAGTGTTCAAGACGAAGGTATTGTGGACAATAGGTCTCATGTTTCGACTTTTCCATTCTCTCTATTATAACGCGACTAAGTGCCGCTTGTTTAGAAAAAAAACATTTAAGATATGTTTCTTGTTTAATTTTTCTCTTCTACGTGTAATTATTTTATTGCATTGCCACTTTCAGGGAAATGCGGGTGCATTTACAACAGAAGAAGATAACCGCGATAGAAGAGAGTATAACCGCGATAAAAGAGAGTAAATCGACGTTAGAGAGTAGAGAAGATGTCATTCTCTTAATCGGTTCTGATTACTCTGACGCTCTGGTAGGAGTGGGAATCATACAAGCTTTACTTAATGATTGAGTTTTCTTGTTTAAATTAAGATGAAAAGTATGAAACTACTCGTATTTTGTTTAAATTAAAGTTTTGAACATAAATTATTTTCCATTTGATTGTTTGAACAAACATATGGTCGTGTTTGTAAAGTTTTGTGTGTTGCAAATAATATTGTGAGCAGATTGATTAACTCCGGTAACTAATTTCGGTATTAAGTCAATTCTAGTGGGGATATTTTGAAGGGTGTTAATTGATACGGATTACGAGATTAATCGTGGTAATTGATACGGAGTCGGGATTTGGTTGTCGGGCAAATTCCCATAAATCGTGTAAGGGTTATCCATGGGAGTGGGACTCGGAGCGGTTTAGGAGGCTTATAAGACTCGGGAGGGCTTATAAGATATGTTATGTTAATTAGGGATTCTTTAGGTAGACAAGGGTAATTTAGGAATTTCGCTAAATCGTTTATTGATCTATTTTACGATTATTTATTACGATTATTTCGCTAAGTCGTTAATTAGGGATTCTTTAGGTAGACTCGGGATTTATTTTTTATCGGTAAATCGAAAATGAGTGACGGTGATCTATTTTACGATTATTTTTTTACTTCGTACAATAGTAAACGACACCAATTTCAAACAATTGGAATGTCGAACAACATTAACGTTTTAACGAACAATATTATCGTTTTAACGTTAGCTTTCATAAATTATTTTAACGATAATTAATTTCAATAATTAGCAATCATTTAAATTCTTACAAAAAAATGCCGATTAAAAATTGGAAAACTTCAAATGGGCATAACTTTACGCTCGGATGTCCGTTTTCGATGATTTTTTTTTTCAAATCGTTTATCTCGACGAGGCGAACGCAATGGTAAAAATTATTGTTTTCAGTAGCCCATTCGTGTAAAACACACGAATTGGCCTGTGCGATTCATGTGGTTTACCCGAATGGGCTTAGGCCAGTTCGTGCAAATCACACGAGTCGGCCTTGGCCCAATCGTGTGATTTACACGATCTGGCCTAGGCCCATTCGTGTAAACCACATGAATCGACCCATGCCAATTCGTGTGTTTTACACGAATGGACCACTAAAAACAATTTCTTTTTTTACCATTCCTTTCGTCTCGTCGAGATAAGCGATTTGGAAAAAAAATCATCGAAAACGGACACCCCGACTCAAAGTTATGGCCGTTTGAAGTTTTTCCGTATTTAATCGGTATTATTTTGAAAAAAAATCAAATGATTTTTATTAGTTAGCGTTTTTTATATTAATTATCAGTAAATAATATACAAAAATTAATGTTAAAACGATAATGTTGTCGTCGTTAGCACGTTAATGTTGTTTAATATTTCAATTGTTTTGAAATTAACGTCAAACGGTTTTATTTTTGAAGCGGTTTTAAAATTTGATTTTTAAAATAACAAAGGGGAAAGAACAAAAGTTGGTGGGTCAAATAACAAAGGGCAAGAAAGTAACTATAGGGGGCGGGATGAGTAAAATGGAGGGCAAGTTGAAAAGTTGGATTTTCTAAAAAATTTATCTTTTAACGTTTATTATAACGGAGAGAAAATGCAAAAAAAAGTCTCTAATTATGTACCGTATAATCAAATATTTAGTCCCTCATTTTAAACAACTTCAGTTTCTATTATTGGGCCAATTGCTATAGTCCATTGATTTGGGCTATTGTATCCCGCTCGTTTAAGTTGCTCTACTGTCGAAGTGTCTATGCAAATAGCTCATGCAATGTGCTTTTTAGCAAAGTTGGTTGGCGTGAGTGGTAGAAGTTATTATACTCCGTATTAAATAAACAAGTGACTAGGGACTCGTTTACTGGTGCTCGTGAAAGAAAAATCGAAATTGGAATGGTTTAACTGTGGTCTCCAATAATCCCAAGGAGACAAAAGATTGCGCTAGTCGTCGGTCAGGAATATTCTTAGTTAACATCAAAAAATAAAATTTTTTAGCATAGTTAATTCGTTTTTTTATGCGTTCCATTGTCAGCCAACCCATCAGTTCAGTTGAACTCAATTTTTCCCGTTTGTACACATGTTATTAACATCAGATGGAGTAATCCATTACAAACGAGCCCAACTTTTCCCGCCAACTTATTTAGTTGGCTTATTTCAATAAAATCCAACTTGTGGGCTCATATGAATCATCGAGCGTTTCTTGCAAAACTCAACTGGTGGTTTGAATTGGGTTTAGTTAAGGAAGGTTACTACTCCCTCTGTCCCGGACATTTGTTTACCTTTGCTTTTGGCACAATTATTAAGAAAATTGTAGGGGACCATTTGTGGTTATACTTGGTGGATGACAAGTGGACAATAGTCTCATTAGGCGACCAAATTTACTCCAATCTATAGAAAGATAAACAAATGAATTAGACATAAATATAAATGGTAAACAAGTGACCTGAACGAATGGAGTAATCCATTACAAACGAGCCCAACTTTCCCCGCCAACTTATTTAGTTGGCTTAATTCAATAAAATCCAACTTGTGCGCTCATATGAATCATCGAGCGTTTCTTGCAAAACTCAACTGGTGGTTTGAATTGGGTTTAGTTAAGGATTAAGGAAGGTTACTGTGGGCTAATGGCTTTGGGTTTGTTATTTAGCTGAATGAGACCTTATATGAACTTTTTTTTAGATAAAATATGATATAGTGTACCTCTCATCAACTCCAAGTCTCCAATGATAATATAGTGCTTTTGACATTATTCACGGGTGTGGAGAATCTTTGGAATTATTTCTAATATATAAGAGAAAATATAGTCATGTGAGATCTTGTTTGATTCATCGTCATGAATGCAAAAAAAATATCAAATTATTATAATTTTTAATAATGTTTAATTAAAGATATTCACTTTATATAACGCGCCTCAACAAGTATAAAAAGCTCAATCCCCCTACTACTAAGAGAATAAGAAACTCTCTTAGTTTTCCATTTCAACCTTATTGTTTCATACAAAAATACAATGGAATGAAATATTAAATATTAATAGCGTCCTTATTTAAAATGTATAAATATTAAATAATAGCCTACGAGATAAAAAAATTCTATAAATACCACACATGCATTGTGCACATGATCTATACTAGTGTTACCATTATAGTTCATAGAAGGGATTATGAAATATTCTTCTCGCTGTGATCATTATTCTGAATTCTTGCTAGCGAGTAGTAAGGAGTGACTTTAGCTTTTTTAAAAAAATCAAGAATATATAGCAATTTATCAAACATTTGTTTTACAATAAGAATGGGTACTTGTGTAAGCCTATATAAATTATTTACTTCATCTGATGTTAATAACATGTGTACAAATTATAAAATAAGACCGTTTTTAGTGGATAGACTGTTCTCTTATTAGATTCACTGTGACATATACCTGTTGAATTGTAGTGTATGCTTTTAACTCAATAGTTTCAGTATGAACTTCTCCTTTTACTTAAGCACTAGTATAGATCCCGCGAATGCGCGGTTTTTGAAATTAAAATATTTCAGAATTTAAAAATTACATCACTCGTATAACTCCAATTGAAATTTATTTATATAATTTACTATTATTAATGCTTTGTATTAAGAGGTAGAAAAGAGAAGGTTGAACATTTTTACTTTTAATAAGATTGTCGTTTTTACCGAAACATTGTTAATTTTATTTGAAAAAAAAAATATTGTTGTTGTACCATTATATCCACTAAAAGCATAATATATATATATAAAATAGTGACATTGGTAATACAATCAGATAAGATAAGTGTTGTAATAAATATACTTTGTATACGCTAAATAATTTTTTTTAGAAAAATAACCAAAATTTAAATGTTCACATACTATATATGGAGCAGAGATAGATATTAAGTTTAAATGTAAGAAAAAATATACTCCCTCCTATTCATAATAACATTTCCCTTTGAGTTTTACAAAAAAATTAAGGGTTGGTAATTAAATAAGATGGTATTGTAGTGGGGTGAGGTGATTGGAGAGAGGGAATGTATTGTGGGGTATTATTGTGGGGTGAGATGATTAAAATAAGTATTGTTGTGGGATGAGATGATTAAAATAAGATAAAATATGATTATTGTGGGGTATTGTTGTGGATGAGGTGATTAAAATAAGTATAAAAGTTTACTAAATAAGGAAAGAGGGAAGATATTGTGAATAGATGAAAAAGAAAAGAGGGAAGGTTATTTTGAATAGGAGGGAGTATATATTTTGAATACTGTCAACTTGAAGAACATATTTTCAATCAAAAGACAAAATGATAGAATTATTTAGAAAACGTTTGCTTAAAAAGTGTTTGTGATATCATATTTGGATAAAAAAAAAATAACTGTAAAAATATTTTAATCGCATAATACGACAATTTAATTTATGTAACAAAATCAGAAGAATATCTTATAAATATGTATAAAAATTGAAAAAATATCATACCTTTTTTATAAAGAAATATAGTTATTTATTGTTTAGAATAGTAGACCTTATTGTAGATATGATATAAGGAAGTCTATTTATAGAATAAATCATTTAGGCGGAAAAATTTTAGTAAGGTCTTAATCTTTTAGTATAAGGGAGATTGTCTAAAGTGACCAAAAAGTTTTAAAAAAAGTTTTTATTAAAGGTTTAAAATTTTAAATATACAGTTAATTCACTATCTCCCCCTCTTAAGTGTTCTCGCTCTTAACTCTTCATAATTATTCTAGCAAAAAAATTCTAAAATTCGTTTACAAGGTGTGATCATCGATTGCGATCAACTGGTCATCTTCTTCGTGATCCTAATAATAAAAAAGTTGCCTATTACGTACTGTAGTATTTTTTTTAATAATCTTTGCATAGTTCATTTGTTTACCAAGTTTAGTGTAGGGTGTTTCAATATTGATGCAAATTAGTACTCCGTAACTCCAAAGGTCTGAATTTGTGTCGTGCTTATATTTGGAGATAGAGGTTGCTCAATCTTCGAATTTTGACGAAGGGAGAGTTTCATAAAACTTGTATTATTGAGTTATGTCAATGAAAATTATACAATCGATACTTATAGTACTCATATAAGCCTAACCCTAGACTCATAGATTTATCGACTACCGTCAGCTAATAATGCTAACATCATAAGAACATATCTTATTCCTGTAATAATATCGATATTATTCTTTACGGTGTATTATATTCCAATATTATCATATCCTTATCAATGCTAGAAATTAGCTAAATTCTATTCAATTTACTCCAAAAAGGCTACACTTACACATTGTGTATGAAATTTTTCATACACAACCAATTAAAATGTGCCATGTGTTAAATTTGATTTAACCTTCTTTAGTTAGTTTATGGGTAGATTAGTAATTAGACTATAACGATAGTTAACGATTCCTGATCAAAATCATTAACTAAAATGGAATTCTTTTCCAAAGTAGAAATACGTGAATTGAATAGACAAAGCATGACATGGTAGATTAGACATACTAAATTGCCTAAAAGCCTGCTAGACCATCTGATCTATGATTGTAATGAACACATCATTCTTACGAACTCACAATGAATTATTTGCATGTTCTAAATCCAATTTCATCAATATGTTAATCTACATGTGTGAACCTATTTCCCTAGATTCTTTTTACCATTGTTAATTCATCACCTGCTTTATTGTTTTCGTTTTGATTTGCTTTTATTTTGTTTCCATTTATGCTTTTTATTAGTTTAGAAATCAAAACCCCAAAACCCAAATACTCGTTAGATAAGACCCAATTGCAAGACATTAATTCCTTCAGACCAGGGCTTGCGACAGGCCCGATCAAATTTGTTATTAGCCTAGTCTGGGTAATTATCTTTGACCAGGGCTTGCGACAGGCCCGATCAAATTTTGGCGCTGTTGCCGGGGAACACGGTTTAGTTTTCCTTTTTCTTGTAATTTTTATTGCAATTAGTTTCATCTAGTCTTTAGGAACCCAAATTCCTTCAGACCTCTCTTGATTTTTCATCTTAGCTTTTCAATCTTATGCCCTGATCTTCTAGACTAGGGACCCCTATCTCTTTAGACCCCGATCTAGAAAGGACTCTGCGTAGGAGACGAAAGCTATTCAACGAAATCTCAAAAGCTTCTGATACTTCAAGTTTAGACCGTATTCGTGAGAATTACTCGGATATTTTATCTAATCTTGAAGGAGTAGAAGATCCATTCTCATCTCCATTCTCAAAAACCAATCAATCTTCAAACAACACTCCATCTTCATCTTCACAAAAGAAAATGGTTCAACTTTCAGACCATTCCAAATCAACTGCAGATACACTTCCAAGGGGTATTGCTACACCCCAAATCACAGCCCAAAACTTTGAAATCAAACCTGCCTTCATCAGTTTAATAGAAAGAAGTCAATTTGGTGGCAATGCCATAGAAGATCCCAACCTTCATATTCAAAATTTTTGTGACTATTGCTCCACAATTAGACAAACTGGAGTATCCCAAGAGCAGATTAGGGAAATGCTCTTTCCCTTCTCTTTAACAGGAACGGCTAAACTTTGGATCAATAGCCTTGACCGAGTTGCTTTAGGAATAGGCGACTAGGATAGTCTAGCTCTTGCTTTTTATCAAAAGTACTTCCCACCGGAACGAACAGCACTCTTACGGAGTCAAATCACTGGATTCCGTCAGAGGGGAGATGAAATCCTTTATGAGGCATGGGAAAGGTAGAAAGAATTACAAAGAGAATGCCCTCATCATGGCCTTGATTCATGGTTCTTAGCTATCACCTTCTACAACGGTTGTTGTGGCGAATCGCGTCGTATCCTCGACTCTACTAACAATGGTCGTTTCGATCAGATCGATGTAGAAATAGCTAGTGCAACTATCGAGTCAATTGCAATTCACGACTCTCAGTATAGCAACTCACGTGTTGTGCCGCTCAAAACCAAGCAGGAAGATTCAAGCAAAGTAGCACTCCTAGAAGCCCAAATAGCCCTTCTGCAGCAACAAGTAGGAAGCTCTTCCCAATCCAAGCAACATGTTAACGTCACTAACCACGTAGTGGTATGTGAGACTTATGGGGTTGGAGGACACAGTTTTCAAGAATGTAGGAGTTCACTAGAGCAAGTCAATGCCTACCAAGCATACATGCAGGGCAATGCTTTCTCAAACTTCTATAATGAGAACACAAAGAACCATCCTTTTTTGTCCTTCAAAAGCACCAACATTCAGAATCCCCACCATCAGATTCAACAACCATTCATACCACATCAACAGAAGCCCTATAATCCACCTGGTTTTCAAAACCAGAGACCTCCAATTCAACCTAACTTCAATCAACCTTACCAACACCAACACCAACACCAACCTCAACACCAACCACCCCAAAATCAAAGCCAACCCAATGACTCTAGCCTGAGCAAAATTGAATCCATGCTTCTCCAAGTTGTTCAAAATCAAGATTCAATGTTTGCTCAACTTCAAAAGAGTGATCAAGCTCAAAATGCTGCCATCAAGATGCTTGAAACTCAAATGGCCCAATTGGCTGCCTCTAATACCCACAGGAAACAAGGCCAACTCCCACCTCATGGTGAGCAACCGAGGGACACCGCTAATGATATCACCCTTAGGAGTGGTACCACTTATAAGGAATCTCAGCAACGCAAGGAAACAATAGTTGAGCCAACACCAGTAGAAGTAAAAAAGATTCCCAACCATCTATCGCTAAGGAAGCGGAAAACAAAGAAAAGAAGGATGAACCTGTGAAAGAACCCATCAAAATCCAAGTTCCATTTCCCCAACGCTTGAGGAGAAATCATAAGGAAACCCAGTTTAGCAAATTCATGGAAGTGGTAAAAAACCTCCAGGTAACGGTTCCCTTCACTGAATTGATCACTCAAATCCCTTCTTACACAAAATTCATGAAGGATATCTTAACTAAGAAGATGACTTTAGATGATGTTGAAATCATAGCATTCACAGCTGAGTGCAATGCTTTGTTGCAAAATAAGTCCCCTCCTAAGTTAAAGGATCCCGGTAGTTTCTCTATACCTTGCACTATAGGCACCTACACAATCGATAAAGCTCTATGCGATCTAGGTGCCAGTGTAAGAGTCATGCCCTATTCCATATGTGAAAAGTTGAATATGAGAATTCTCAAATGCACCAGTATCACTCTGCAAATGGCAGACCGTTCTTTAAAACAACCTATAGGAGTTTTAGAAGATGTGCCTGTCAAAGTAGGAAAGTTTTTCACTCCCGTCGATTTCATCGTGCTAGATATGGCTGAAGATTCTCAAGTCCCCATTATTTTAGGAAGGCCATTTTTACACACTGCCGGAGCAGTAATCGATGTTAAGAATGGAAAACTGACACTAGAAGTAGGTGATGATAAAGTCACCTATAACTTAGCTTGAACAGTGCAATGAAAAGCCCCATGCTAGAGTAGTCTTGCTGTTTCATTGATATTGTCGACTCCATTGTTGATGAATCTCTGTATCCATCAATAATCGAGGATCCTTTAGAGGCAATCTTGTTGTTGGAGGATATCTCTGAGAATGACTATTTCGAGATCAGTGAGATGGAAAAAGACCTGACCAGAGAAGAGATACCGTCAGAAGAAATTAAAGAGTTCATAAGCTTGATTGATACTCCTGCCAAGGCAGAAGTACAAAAACCTGAACTGAAACCTCGTCCCTCGAATCTAAAATATGCTTTTTTAGATGAATCTGAGTATTGCCCAGTCATAATGAGTGCTCTCCTAGATGAAAATTAGTTAACCTCACTATTGACTGTCTTGAAAAAGCATAGAAAGGCAATAGGTTACAAACTCGAAGATTTAACAGGCATAAGCCCAGACTTCTGCATGCATAGAATCAATTTAGAAGAAGGCCAAAAACCTTGTGTTCAAGGTCAACGCCGTCTTAATACCAACATGCAGGAAGTAGTTAAAACTGAAGTTATAAAATTGCTAGATGCTGGCATAATCTATGCAATCTCTGACTCTAAATGGGTTAGCCCCGTTCAAGTTGTTCCCAAGAAAGGAGTAACAGTAGTAGTCAAAAATGAGAAGAATGAGCTAATCCCCACAAGGTTAGCTTGTCACAAGTATTTCTGTTACCTAGATGGTTACTCAGGATTTTTCCAAATCCCTATCCACCCTGAGGACCAAGATAAAACCACCTTCACCTATCCCTATGGTACTTTCGCTTATCGCAGAATGCCATTTGGCTTGTGTAATGCACCTGCCACTTTCCAGCGTTGCTTGACCAGTATCTTCTCAGATTTTGTTGAATCTAACATGGAAGTATTTATGGACGACTTTAGCGTCTATGACATTTTCTTTGATCATTGTTTGACAAATCTATCTAGAGTTCTAAAACGCTGTGAAGAAGTCGACCTTGTTCTCAACTGGGAAAAGTGTCACTTCATGATGAACGAAGGTGTAGTTTTAGGTCACATCGTTTCAGAAAGAGGTATAGAAGTGGATCGAGCTAAGATCCAAGTTATTGAACAGCTGCCACTCCCTGCTAATGTAAAAGGAATCAGGAGTTTCCTTGGCCACGCCGGTTTCTACCGACGATTTATAAAAGATTTTTCAAAGATAGCCAAGCCCCTGACTGCGCTCCTTTTCAAGGATGCACCTTTCAATTTCACAAAGGAATGCCTTGAGGCATTCAACAAAATCAAACATGCTTTGATCACCGCACCTATAATCCAGTC
The DNA here is from genome assembly GCA_022085475.1 of Heliosperma pusillum. Lineage (NCBI taxonomy): Eukaryota > Viridiplantae > Streptophyta > Magnoliopsida > Caryophyllales > Caryophyllaceae > Heliosperma > Heliosperma pusillum. The sequence goes on from JAIUZE010001610.1 coordinate 143,540, forward strand.
GCCTGATTGGAATCTGCCCTTTGAACTGATGTGCGATGCAAGTGATTATGCCGTAGGAGTTGTTTTAGGGCAAAGAAAGGAAAACTTTCTTCATGCGATTTACTATGCTAGTAAAACCCTAGATCCTGCCCAAATCAACTATGCCACCACTGAGAAAGAACTTCTCGCCATTGTCTATGCCTTAGACAAATTTCGCTCGTACCTAATAGGATCAAAAGTTATTGTCTACACTGACCATGCTGCCTTGAAATATCTACTTTCAAAGAAAGAGGTAAAACCTAGACTTATCCGATGGATCTTACTCCTTCTTGAGTTTGATTTAGAGATCCGGGATAAGAAAGGAGCAGAGAATGTAGTCGCTGACCACCTCTCAAGGATAAGAGTAACTGAAATAGGATTACCAACGCCAATTAATGATTCATTCGCTGCTGATTCATTAATGGCAATTGCGGACTCTTCTCCTTGGTATGCTGATATTGCCAACTTCCTTGTCAGTCGCCAGCTACCCTCCGACCTTTCTTATAACCAAAGAAAAAGATTTTTGCATGATGCAAAACTCTTTGTTTGGGATGACCCCTATCTTTTCAAGCAGTGCTCAGATGGTCTATATAGACGTTGTATCCCCCAGTGGGAAGTAAAAGGAGTTTTAGAAGGATGCCACTCATCTGCTTATGGTGGTCATCATGGTCCATCCAAGACCGTAGCCAAAGTCTTACAATCCGGGTTTTTCTGGCCCTCGATGTTTAAAGATTCAAGAGACTTTGTTATGGCTTGTGATGCTTTTCAACGAATGGGTCAAATATCCAAGAGACATGAAATGCCTTAAAACGGCATATTAGAAGTCGAGATATTCGATGTCTGGGGTATTGACTATCAAGGACCATTCCCTTCTTCAAATGGAAATCGTTACATTTTAGTCGCTGTCGACTATGTTTCAAAGTGGGTAGAAGCAATTGCCACCACAAACAATGATGCTAGAGCTGTGATACGACTATTTAAAAAGATCATCTTTCCGCGTTTTGGTGTACCCAGAACCGTGATAAGTGATCGAGGAACTCATTTCGGAGAAAAGCAGTTAGACACTCTGCTTGCCAAGTATGGTGTGTATCACAGACGAGGTTTAGCCTACCACCCCCAGACCAGCGGTCAAGTAGAACTTTCAAACAGAGAGCTAAAAACAATTCTTCAAAAAGTAGTCTCGCAATCTAGAACCGATTGGAGTAATAAGCTCGATGACACCTTATGGGCTTATCGCACAGCTTTCAAAACCCCGATTGGAACATCTCCCTATCGGTTGGTTTATGGAAAGGCCTGTCATCTCCCCGTTGAGTTAGAGTACAATGCTCACTGGGCTATCAAAGAACTCAACTTAGACACTAATATTAGCACTGATAGACGACTTTTGCAACTGAATGAGCTAGAAGAGTTTCGTTTGCAAGCTTACGAGAATTCTAGAATTTATTAAGAGAAAACGAAGCGTTGGCACGACAAGAAGATAATCAGAAAAGAATTCAATGTCGGTGACGACCAAGTACTTCTCTTCAACTCCTGTTTGAAAATTTTTCCTGGAAAACTTCGATCAAGATGGTCTGGACCATTCACCGTCACATATGTAAGCAAATACGGTTATGTGGTAATAATGACTAGTAATGGTGAAACATTCAAGGTCAATGGACACCGATTGAAACTCTACTACAGCAATTCCATTATCGGATGTTTAGATATTGTCTATATAGAGCGTCAATCCCCAACCAGATGATTTCATAGAAGAATTCGTCGAGCGGGACGTTAAACCAGCGCTTCTCGGGAGGCAACCCGTGTTTCCTTTCCTTTTTTTGCATTTTTTATTTTTGCATTCCCTTTTTCGTTGTTTTGGTAGGATTTACTTTGCAGATGAAAGAGTTTTTGAAGAATCTATAAAGACCTTCCTTGTCAAGTCCAAAAGACTAGCTGGGGGGAGTCCGCGCTGACTAGTAAGCTTCACTCTCCTCTCATCTTTTTCCCTTTTTTACCCTTCTTCCCATTGAGCATCTCGTTGCATATTTAGTCTTTGTGCTTACATTGAGGACAATGTGATGTTTAGCTTGGGGGAGGGATTGCATTTTCCTATTTTGCATTTTAGTTGTTTATATTTTTCAAATTTTTGAATAAGAAAAATTTAAAATTTTGAACATAATTGAATGTTTTTCATGCTTTGCTTGCTTGTTTACTATGCTATCATGTTACATTTCCCAAACTTAGAGCTTTCAAAAGATAATGATTCAATATTCATTGAACTGTGCATACATGGGGAAGTCTTGTACACAGTAGGCATAAAATGAATCTATAGATGAGTACGCTTGATCTCGACATTTGGCAAGTTATATATATTGTAAGGTAGAACCTCCTTAGGCTGGTACATCTATACCCAGTCTCATTAAGGTGTGTGTAGTTCTCCTTGTGATGTGTGTCATGTCAAAACGCATAAGTATGGTTCTCATTTCATTCCTATAAGCATTGCATTCATGATTCACTAAGATTTGAAGCCTTTTTCACTTAGAATTACCCCTCAAAATTAGCCCCTTCATACAAATGGTTCACAAGATAATAGCTACATATAAAAACTGCCTACCTTGTTGAGGTAGCAGCTAGACTATGGTGTATGAGTGCTCTTTTGTGAAGATTTTGTTCCTTGATGACAAAGTGAATATGGGAGAACCAAAATGTTCAAGAAGTGATGTTATGTTCAGAAAAAAAAAATGAAAAAAAAGAAATAGAAAAATGAAAAAATTGAAAAACAAAAAACAAAAATCAAAAAAAAAGAAAAAGAAATAAAAGAAGAAGTGGTGAGTATCTCCTCAAAATGTCAATTCAATGCTTAGAAGGAGTTCACTCTTGTGTTTCATGTGTAATAAGCCAATCCGTTCCTTCTGGCTTCGTTATCCGTCTTCTGGGAAATTGATCAAAAGTTTGGATTGAGTATCCATTTATCATTGGTTAGTTGCTAGCTCGTTTAAAACTTCACATGACCATAACTGTTTATCCACCTTTCACCCATTTCCCAAAGCCTTCTTCATATTTTTTCCGGCTTCTTTTCTATGTGCATTATGATCTTTGACTTGTGTTTTGAATTGTTTACCATATTAGACTTGGGACACATTTTCATAAGTCGTAGATAGGTGAGTGTCTCAAAAACATTTACACATAAAGAAATCACCTTTTACATGCAATGAGTGTTCGAGTGTGCCGTGAGAGTCCATTTGTCAAAAAGATCATACAAGAGCCGAAAATTATGTAGTGAAATTCTTTGGTATGCGCCGTTATGTAAATCTCAGCCATGTTTATGTATCATTCTTGCCCACGTTGTTTTTGGGTTATGATTCAGTATGTTTCCAAAGTTTTACGTTGAGATTTGTTTCTTGATGGTGTAGTAGCCAAAGCTTGCAACCCTTGTCCTGGTATTGTTTGTTATGTTTGCTTGAGGACAAGCAAGGGTTTAGCTTGGGGGAGTTTGATAAGTGAATATTTGCATGATTTTAACCCCCAATTTAGCTCGGTTTTGTATGTCATTTGTGCTTTGTTAAGCCATTTTATGAGCTAATATCGTCTTCTAGGCGAATTCCTATGTTCTAACCTGTTTTGTAGGGAAATTGACGTTTCTACGCCCTTTTTCTATATTCCCGAGCATTTGCCTAGAACCCGACGATTTGAAGAAGCAAGCTTGACCAAGTCAAAGGCATTTCAAGAAGGTTCACTGATTCAAAAGAAAGAAGAAGCAAAGACGATTTCGCAGTTGTCAGACGATCGATCGGTTAGGCGAAGAAATCATTATTTTACATCAAACCCTATCAACAAACCCGACTCAAGAGGTCAAGGGGGATAATGAAAGTCAAGTCATAAGCAAGGGGAGATGAAACGAAAGTCAATGGACCAAGATCACTACATACCCGATCTGGTAAGTAGTGTACCCGATCGAGTATGTTTGCTGATCCGAGCTTTTGCTTCGTCTTCCTCCTTTTTGTCCTATGTGATGAATGCATGACCCCTTCCCCACGAAACCTACTGCTATATAAGAATGCCTCAGCCACCACTTCTCAAGACACCTCCCTACACTTCTACACACTTCTCTACACAATTAGAAACCCTAGATTAGGAGGAGAGAAACCTAGCCTCTCTTCTCTTGTCTAGATCATTTTCTTCTTCCTTTTTGTCCTTAGTTTCTTAGTTTATTTCTGTCTTTTTCTACATCAAATCCTTAGCCTAGATCAATAAAAGTTCCATCTTTGTAATCTACTTTATGTGGTTCAAGTATTGTAATTCGTGGATCGACTATTCTATGCAAGGAATTTCTATTATGGGTGTTTATATTTCATCATTGTCGTTGTTGATCGTCATCTAGGTATTCCTATTTTATCTTTTGTTTAAAGTCTTTATGTTTCTTATTTGATTGCTATTTTCTTTACATGTTATTTTAGATTCAATTTCAATATCGTTGTAATCATTTCATTTCCCTAGATTGTCAATTTAGCGTCGTTATTATCGCCAATTAGAGAGTCTTAAAATATTATCAAAACCAAATAAACATGTCTATCCTAGTTTTTATTATTAACATCATCTTAGATCTAAACATCACCATGAGTGAGTAGTCATTTTTCTAGGGTGTAGGTTAGCCATGTAGGTTGATTAAAAGATGATAATTGGATAAAAGAAATTGTTCTTTTAAAACTTTGTGTCTATGCATGTTTGGACTATAATGATAGTTAACGATTCCTGATCAAAATCATTGACTAAAATGGAATTCTTTTCCAAAGTAGAAATACGTGAATTGAATAGACAAAGCATGACATGGTAGATTAGACATAGTAAATTGCTGACGAGGCTTTTTAACGGTGTCGCTAATTTCGCTAATTAGCTACAATCAAATAACGATTTATAATTCCTAGACCAACACAAACTATCTCAATTAAGGTAGTAGAATGGTAAGAATAGGGTCGAACCCAAGAGAAGGCGGTATTAGCTAAATTAAACTAATCTAGACTCTTGAAAAATATCAATTAACAAAACTGGTTACTCTAATCACAAATTAAGGTACTAATTACTAATTAAGACACTAATTAAAACAAAGGCTTGAATTAATTACAAACTATGATATTCACAATGGGAAAACATGTAGGAAAACATAGATGGGGGAATTTGGGTAAAAAGATGAGTTAACTTGAAACATGAAATTCTAGTCTAGACACTTGCACAAACATCTTCTATGCAATTAATCAAATATGAGAGAAATACTTAGTGCAATTATCCCAAGCAACACAACAATTAGCAAAGATGACTCCTCTATACCTCTCCTCTTATTTATCTAATACTACCTCCTAAGAAATAGTCAACATGAATTAAACCACCCAAGATTAACCCTTTACAACTTAATCAACACTTATTAAAACATAAGCATAATCAAAGGAGTAAGCTTTAAGTATTAAACCAAAGGATTAAGCTAGAATCATGCAATTCAACACTAAACCATGTAAAAATCACACAACATACAATTTATCACCCAAAAGACTCTAACTTTAAACCAAAGTTGAAGTCTTTCAAGTTTACTTTACACATTCAAGTATAGGGTGACAATTCCTACCAAGAACAAGCATTCATTAAGCAAATAAAATGTCAAGCTAGTCAAACCAAACATTCATCCACTCAACATAAAAGATTAACAAAACAAATTATATTAAATAAGGAAGAAGAGGATTAGATAGTCATACAATGCTATAGGTGTGAACTTGTTCAAATTACACCAAGTAATGAAGAGATTAGCTACCCATAATCCTTATATTACAACCCATGTTTCAGTTCAAACCAATTACAAGAGCCAAAATGAAGAACAAACTAGAGAGAATTCTAAGGAAAAATGTGTTGTTCAATGTTGTATGCCAAGTTGTTGTCTCTCTTTCTTCAGTTTTCTTCTTATATACCCTTGGTCCGCAAACCTAGGGGCCTTGAAAAGTGGGCTTTCAAAAGACAAGACGGGGAAATGAAGAACAATCGTTGTAACAACCCGAAAAATGCCAATTTTTCTAGTAAAAATATTTACTAACACTTTTCAGTAGAACTTAAGTTTTTTAAAATAGGAATTTTTGTTCCGAGTCTTATTTTGAAATTCCGCGTTCGTATTTGGAATTTTTGAGGGATTCCATGAAAAGACCGTTTTTAGTCATCTTTGACTTTTCTTGACTTTTAAGTCGTCTTTGACTTTTTATTGACTTTTTAAAGTCGTCATTGACTTTTTCTTGACTTTTAAGTCGTCATAAACTTTTCTTGACTTTTAAGTCATCTTTGACTTTTCTTGACTTTCAGTCAACTTTGACTTTCGTTGACTTTTTCCCGACTCGCCTTATAAGTTTGAAGACCGAAATTTTATTTAAAAAAATAATATTTTTGATTATTTTTATTTAGATTTATTAAGATTTATCATAATTTAATATAATTATTTTGAATTTATTCGGAATTTAAAGAATAACGTTTACGGTTTTAACCGAACGTCATTTAACTATTCCCGACTCCTCGTAAAGCGCGAAACAAAATCGAAACTCGACTTTGGCATGAGTCACACGCGCGTGTCATCGCTTTCCACTCACCATTAGATATTTTATTTATTTTGATTAAACTAATCAAAATATCTAGATATTTATTAACTTTATCGATCAGTTAACGAAAATTACGCAAATCGTTTACAAAACTGATCCGACAAACACACTTCTACACGGCTCAACCTTCCTCTAATAGCCCTTGATATTTTCATTTCTTTTGATACAATAATCATAATATCTAGATATTTGTGTAATTAACTTTATCGTTAATTATATTTAATCGTTTACCGTAAAATAATTATTAAACGCGAGTCAATTACGTAACAACAATTTCAAAACTCGACATCCTTATTTGCCTATAACTACACGGCTCACCCAACACCATCATTACTCACAAACAACTTTTCATCTTACAATAAATCAAATAAATATCAAAACATCACTTTCTTTAATCGTTCTTCGTGTTCTTCGTCGTTCATCAATTGTTCTTCATCGTTCTTGAGCAAAACCTTCATAAAATCTTCGTTTCTTAATTAAATCCATCCTAATTTATATTTCTAGACTCTCCTCTTCGCTCCTCATCTTCACGTACGG